>VZTJ01006507.1:746805-769549 GCA_013397795.1 Orthonyx spaldingii
CCCCGCGTCCCGGAAGCTTCCCGGGAGATGCCCAGGGACCCGCCGGCGGAGGAGGGGGAGCGGGAGGCGAGGGTCGGGAGCTGGAGGTCGGGGCCTTCGGCGGCATCGCCCCGGCATCGCCCCGGCTCTGCGGGCGCGGGTGGATGGGGCGGGCAGAGCTCCCTCGGCGGCGTGGCCCTGCGGAGCCGCGGGCAGCGGGGACCGCCGCAGCGCCGGACACCGGCGTCACGGAATTACCGGATGGTTTGGGTGGGAAGGGACCTTTAGAGGTCACCTAGTCCATCCCCCCAGCCACGAGATGCATCTTCAACCAAATCAGGTTGCTCAGAGCCCCGTCCAACCTGACCTTGAATGTGTCGAGCCACGACCTCTCTGGGCAGCCTGTAATGACCGTTCATGCCGTGTATGTGGGAGGGAAGCTCACAGACGATTTAGAGCTTTAAATGCTTATTGCAGGTCTCTTCCCCTGGGTACAGGGTAATATTGTATAAATTAAGTCACCACTTTATAAGTGTAATATTATGTGGACTGCCCTGGGGAAAGCTCTGGATTACTTTTAGGGTTGTCCCGTTATTATCCCACATCATCCTGGTTTATATTCCACGAGTGACCCAGCTGCCTGATTTCTTCTTCACTCCTGCTGCAGGTGTGATGGTGGCCAAAGGTCACCTCCAATTAGGTGCTAGCGCAAAGCCAGGAGCTGCCACTGTAATATTGTACCCTTGGAATCCTCACCTATCCATGTGTGTGTACCTGCCTGGATGCAAGCCAGGCTTTTCAGGACAAAATGCACTGTTTTCTCACGTGGAGCCAACGGACCACCACGTGGAGCCAACGGATGTCACCTGTTGCATCAATTATGAATGTGGATCATTTTTGGGATGAGCTTTGGTCCTGCAGCAAAGAGCAGGATTCAGCCAAGAACAAGGACTGCCAGCATTGCAGTCTGGTATTTCCAGTATACTGCGGGCAGCAATGCATGAAACTTGAACACGGACTTCAAGGAAAATAATGCTTCCCCAGACAGACAGTCCCTTTCCCAGTTGTGAGCCTGATGTAAACCCCAGAAAAAGAAACTCCCTTTGCAAAATTAAGTGGACAACTGAGTTTAGAGAAGCGTGATCACTTTTTGCCAGTAATTGTAACTTCCTCCTTGCAGGAACTGCTGCTGATAGTGTTAAACAGATTATTTCAGAAAGCAATGTCTGGGATCTGTGAGGTTTCTCAAGGCAAATTTGCTTTTCACGTTGTCTTTAAAGTTAAGGTAGCATCATAACAAAGGATTTAGGATGTACATCATACATGCTTCTCTAATATTTAAATTAGCAAATATCAAACAAATAGTAAATTTGTTGTTTTCCATGTTGCTTGTAACATTTTCTGGTTTTCCCATTTACCCCTAGATCTGGATGATCGCAGAGTAGCATTCTCACTAGTCATCACTCATTCATTTCCTTCTGATGTATAACACTTCTGATGGGCTGGGAATTGAGCACGTGCAGTGCAAGCATGTGTAAGTAAATGGCAGAGAATAAGGAAATTAAAAAAAAAAATCAAACCTGTGGTGTGAACACTGCTGGTTTGCAGCTTACTTAGAAATCTGGGAAATGTATTTCTTGAATTGAGACACGTCAACATGCAGGAAGATGTGAGGGACCTGGCTACTTTCAGTGTCTTAACACAAAGTAAGCATGATGGCATTGCACTGTCCTCACCTAAATGCAGAACAAAACTTAGTAACAAGTATCACTCACTTCTGGCATGTACACAGCAGGGCAATGCAGTTGTCTTGCAGCCGTTTGCCTGGATAGAACTGTCCTACATAGAGCTCTGAAGGAAACCATCCGGATATCAAAATTTAGCATAAAAATTGACTGGTTTTTCCTCTGTCTTTTGAGTAAAGATTCCTTTCTGTCCCGTGGTGCTGCAGTCAGAGATACATGTAAAGGAAGGCATCCCTCCCTCAGTGTGCACACAAGCCATAATCCACCCTCTGTGATCCCCAGAGGTGCAGTGCAGAACTCAGCTAAGATGTTGCTTCCTGCCTCCTCCCAGCCTGTCTGCTACTGACCCTATATGAGTACAGAGACATTTGCAGAAGGAATTTAGATATTTTCCCATCTCTGAGCTCCATGAAGTTAGGATGGCTAGAGGAATTTATTCTAAACCACAGAAGAAAATAACCAGCATCATGACCATAAAGGCTGTGGTCAGAGCAGCAACTGTTCAGCTTCTTTGCCGAGGCTGCCAGAGCTGAAGAGTCATATAGGAGAGTGCTACTTCCTAGTGCCTTACAAACATTCAGGGACCAAAGGAACAAGCATTGTATGTCAGGGAAGCCTGTGTCTGCATCCTGGAAAGTGAAGGCAGAGGAGGATACCAAAAATCAAGAGTGCAGCAAGAGAGGGGGGTAAGAGAACTGTTAGGGAGCAATGCTTAGAAAGCCAGAGGCATGTGGAAGATGCTCATGGGGCTGATGCCCTGGTCTGTCAAGAGAACATTCTGGTGCAGTGCTCTTACCTGCTACAGTCATGGGGAGTTCATTCCTTGTGTTCATGCTCTGAAATGGTGGAGGCTGGGGGTTCTGGTGCCCCAGTGACATCCACTGACGGTTGTTATACACAACTGTGTCATTCCTCACCACTCCCTTCTTGAAAGCAGTAAAAATTCTCTGTGTTCCTCTGCCCGTGTGGAACACTACAGCACCACAATGCTGAGTCTTGAGTTAGCTCCAGACCTGAACTGTAATGTTCTGCAAAACTTTCACTGTCTCAGATTTTTGTTCATTTTGAATTGGCTAAGTTCACACCGTATTGCAGTCAAAAAATTCTGGTTTTCACTATATTACATGGGGTAGACTTCTCTAATTCACTTTACTTTTCTGGTGCTTCGTTGGTTATAGGAAATCACACTCCCAAAAGATTATTTGACCTGTCCTTGTGACTTTCTGTGATGGAGATGTCACAGTGTCCCTAAGCAATACTTTGTTTCACTACTCTATCCCCAAAGTTTTCCTAACGGCTTGGTCTTCCTTGCTGTAGTTAAGTCCCTCTCCTTTCAGTGATATTAGTCACAGCCACGGAAAACAGACTATTCCTTCCTGTTCTGCAGGCTTCCATGCGTAGAAAGACTGTTGAACATCTCTGTCAGCTGTGTTCTTCCAGCCCAGACATCCCTGTTCCCATGCAGTTTATTCCCATACTTTTTCTTTTGTGGTGATTCCTGCTACTTTCTTCCGACTTTTTTCTGTGTGGTCTGTGTCTTCTTGGGAACAGTGCCCAAAGCTGAATGCAAGGCTGCCATTTGGCCTTGTCCAAAATGAATACAACAAGATCTATTCAAGGCCTTATTGCTAGTTACACACTTGCTGAGGTGTTTGCTATTTTGCCCTGGTACAATGTCACTGGCTCTGCTGACAGTGCACATTGGTCTGACACTGTGCACAGCTTTTGCTGAGCTGGCTACTCTCCATCACACAGCAGGGGAACTGCTCATTTCTACCTGAACTACATCCCTTGCACTTGTTCTTAAACTCAACTTTAACCTTAATCCTCTTCCCTAGTGTTCTGGGCTGGAACCCAAGCAGTGTCATTCCACTGGATGAAACACACCATCTATTTCATCACCCAAACCATTACTGAAAATACCAACTACTGGGCCTCCTCGTTCCTATCATGGTAAAATTGCTAGTAGAATTGTAGAATTGCATGGTAGAATATGTTTCATCCTTCTTGTGTCTAGGTAAAAATCCCTGTATGTTCCTTCACACACCACCTGCAGCTGGAGGTCATTTAGGCAGAAGTTGTTCCCAGTTTTCCCTGAATTGCTGTCAGGACAGGGGGTAAGAAGGATGCAGGGTGCTTCTTCCAAGAAGTGTAAATCATGTTTCCAAAAGTGCATTTATTTACTGGGTGAGGAAGTGCTGCAGGAGAAGCTGCCTGAAGCTCTCTCATCCTCACTGTTGGCCATCAGGGGTACACTCTAATTCAGTGTCTGTAGTTAGGCAGACCAAATATTATCTACCATCACAGCTTGCATTTTTAAGGCATACATGTTTATGTAAGTGCAAGTATTAGCACATCAACCAATGCCTTTCAAATCTCTCTGCAGACAACCCTGAAAGAGTAAATTCTGGAAAAAATATAATTCTTGACTTCTGGACTGGACAAAAAAGTCAGGCAAGGAATAATGGCCAAAGCATACAAGTGAAACCTGGTGTATACGGATAGCCCTGAAAAATCTTAGTGGACCAGTGTGCTTGTGGATAGTTTCATGGGAGTGGCTGTGCATAATGAAACTGAATTCAGTAAAGCATCAATAGAAGAGCCACAGAGCACAGTGAAGTGCTGAACCAATCAAGGATGATTTGGATGAGATTTGCAAGAACTTTTTCTTCTTTGCAGGTCTTTCTAGCATTTATCATTATAGATTCCAGCTGATCTTAAAAATTCCAAGGTTTGAGCACTGAGGACTCTGAATGCCCTGGCCTTTTCCAGAGCATTCAGTATGAGCCTTATTCCCATTGCTCCATTGGATGAATGCTAACCTTTTGTGGACTTAAGAATAAAGGTATTAAAACATCATTAAGCACTTGGAAAAGTCCCCAAGCCTGAAAACAGTCTAGAAGTACTCTGTAGGAATTTGTAACAGCAGTTCTTCATTCTTTTTAGTACTTCAGGGCAGGTACTTGGGAGACCCCAGCTGATTTCCTGTCTCTGCTCCAGCTCCTGCTGTCCACCCCTGCATCCAGGCTTCAGGCAAGACTGATAGGCTCAAGTTAGGCTTTTATGTGCTGAGGTCACTCCAGATGTCCTTTTCAGAAACTGGAAAGAAATGGGCACCACTAAATAGCTTCTAGAACAGGAGGGGAAAGTAATTTCCATAGATGGAGTCTGAGATGATCAGCCACTCCAATGTGCCAGATCGAAGTTTTTATATCACTTAGCTCACGCAGATCAGAGTCAGTGTCATTCTGCTTGTTCCAGATCCCACCTTGTGGGCTCTTGGCGTTACAGTCTCACACCCCACTGTATTTTTTTGGCCCTTAAAATCCCACTGATTACATGACACTGAATAATAATGGGAGACAAAATGTGAGAAGGAAAAAGTTAATTGGAGATTTTGCATGGTGGACGTTTGTCATCAGAGACTTTATGGCTGAGAGCTAAGTGCTCCAGCCCCTGCTCCCTTCCAAGAACTTATTGGTAACATACTTTAGAGTCTGTTTTTGCAGTGTGTTATTTGCCAGAAACACTGCCCAGTAAATCCCAGCCTTTCTTTTTGATAAGTAATATTTAGTTATAAGGTGTAACGGCAATTGTAACTTGGTAATTAACAATGGGTTGGATAGCTAATATAATGTTGGCAGTGTATAAATAAAGGTAAGAGAGGAAATGTACTAATAATTTCTTAAAAGCTGAGCAAAAGTAGAAGATGGGGAGAAGAGAGTGAAGGTGTTAAACATTGCTAATATTTGCTTGCCAGTTACTATAGTTGCTTATTTAAAATGAGAAATGTTTTGCATACAGTTTCTGATATGGAATTCTGTTCTCTATATCAAAGGAACAAGATAGGCATGCCTGGTTTGCTTGCAAATAGTCACAATAATCCTAGCAGATGAGACATCTAGCCATGCTGCATGAGCTGTGCTGAGTGAACACGCGCAGTGTCAAGTATACCTTTTCCAGAAACGTGAACTCTTCTCTACCAGCTCCCCTCACTGGCAGTGAAGAGAGATGCTCAGCCCTAAAGGACCCAGCTGCTGCTGAGCTTGACCAGAAATTCTGCTGCAAACGGAATTTACATAGACTGTACCTTTGATTTTTCAGTGCAATACACTATAGCATTGCCTGGTTTTCTCCCTGGAGCTGCATCCTGGTTTGGTTATGATCTCTGGATGGGCAGATTCCTACAGGTAATTCTGAATGTATTTCATGTTGTTTGAATGGGGCTTTTGTCTTCAAGTTGGACTCCATACCTACTCTATGATGCATGCTTGAGTCAATTGTCCCAAATATGCAAGAATTTATTCAAAACTTGTTCCCTCTTTTGAGTTCTGCTCTGAAATGGGCCTTCAGCGGGGTTCCTCTTGGCCAGAGTGCCACCTCCTGTCCTGCAGGGAGCCCTCTGGCCACCTGCTGTTGGCTCTCACTGGAAACAGCTTCACTGCTGATCACGCTTTCAGCATGACAGAACAGACCTGGTCTGTTTAGCTAAGATAATGGATTCTACATTTAAATGAAAAGTGAGAATCAGTTACAAAATGAATTTTCAGTAGTTTGCTGAACTTTAGCTCTGTTCTCAGCCATCCCTTTGCAATTCTCCAGCTTCAAGAGAAGAAAATGAATTCCCTGATTCCTCTAACTTCAGTGTGAACTTAAAGGAAATGTGCAACTTATTAAAGGACATTTTATCACATTTTCCTTTCTTTTTTTTTATTTAGTTCTGTTTAGTGAAAGAGTAAATTCTGTATTTTTATTTCAGCATATCTGTTTCTGTACACACTATTTATCCCACTCCAGCCCAGCTCTGCAGGGGTGCATCGAAGTCTTCTTCTTGCAGCCCAGCATCCTCAGAATTGTGTCAGCTGCACCATGAAATTACAGTCTGCAGGAATTGCTCCACTCTCTAGTAATTGCTCTGCTCCAGAAGGGAGAGAAATGTGTCGTGACTTTGTTTACCCTTGGGACTGAGCACCTCTGGTAATCTGAGCAGTCCCTGCAGCTCCGTGCCCAGAGCCCACATGATGGCACTTGGTCCTAAGGAGCTCCTGGTGCCACTCAGCCTTCTCCTGCCTGTCAGTGTACCTGCCTTGGTACACGTGGTGCTCAGTTTTTCCTCACAGAGACCCTCGCCTGCCACCTTGCTCTTGCTCTCTGAGTTCAGCTGCAGAGCTGGAACACAAAGCACCTTTTCCTAAGAAGTACCTGGTTTTAAGTGAGGACCCTGAACTGTGAAGCTGTGCCAGTGTTATCACCAACAGCTAAAGCGTGTTCTCTTTTCATATTGCACACTACCTTGCTTCACCTTCCAGACCCTGAGCTAAATTTTCTGGCAAGTTAAATAGCACTGCAATATCTGAAATTGTCTCTCCACTTAAGTGCTCTTTCCTGTGATGAAGTGCTGCTTGCTGTGGTTGTATCATCACTGTCACATATCCTCAGCCCATGGTCACTCTATGCCTTGGTTTCTCATCCTCAATGCATAGGTCTATATTTGCCCCTCTTCCCTTGACTGCCAAACCAGCACGCCATTCAGTGCAGTAGTGTGGACAATCCACAGGGACAGTAGTGTGGATAAACTACTGGGGACAGTAGCATGGATAAACCAAGGACAGCTGTGCCCTCCTTTGCTCTGTGCTGTTCCTGACTGCTCTTTAGCAAGTCTTGCTTGCAAGCATCCAACCCAACACTTTGGTTCACTCCAGTTTGGCATTGTATGTCATGTGTGCTGTGCAGTGAAAACGTCACTCCGTCACTCTGGTTGACTGTGACATCACCTTCAATTTATTTCAGGCACTTGAAGTGAAAAAATTACCCATAGTCCATGGCCAAGAGCACCAGGTGAAGCCCAAGGCAAGGTGGACCAAGTACAGTGCTGATGCAGCCGAGGCACCTCAGAGGATTCCCGTCCTGTGCAGTGTGGGTGACAAACCTGCCGTGCTGTGCCGTGCCATGCGTGGTGAGGCCGGAGGGCTGTCCCAGACCGATGCCTCCCACACCGCACACACAGCTGCCTGCAGGCTGCACTGCTGCCACGCACACTGACCCAGCCTGCCAGTGGCACACGTGGGAGGCAATAATGCTGTCTTATCTAGAGGTGATAACATGACCACTATTGAGGAAACTTCCCCGTCTGACCATCCAGGAGCCACTCTGGCAGTCGCAGTCGCACATCTGAGCTGCCACCAAAGCCCCGTCGCAGCTACACTCCCACAGTCAGACCTGGTTTCCTCACCAGCTCAACCCCAGGTTTCCCAAGGCAGTCTCAGATGTCTTGGAGGATCTATCATCTACAAGAGCTCAACCCACAGATGGCACTGCCGCTGCACCCTGAGCTACTGGCACTAAATGTATTCCTCAACAACCAGGTTCTGCCCAGGGCTCCTCATGCTCCAGAGACCATGTGTGTCCTGCCCAGGCAGCATGGCCCTCTGCTCTCAGGAAACATGCTGGATGGCTGCTTCCTATTCCTGGGCTCTGGTGTTTCAGGCTGTGTAATGTCTGTGTTCACTTGTGTTCTGCTTTCCTTAACAGGCAGTTGTGTGGATGACCTTGTACTTGACTTAATGACTGCTTGTCATTTAATGTTATTTTTCTTCAGTATCTGTAGTTTACACAAACTTAATTGCTTTTTCTTTTTAACAGGAAAATAATTTACCTCTATTCATCATTCTTTTGTTGAGTAAAAGGTAACTTCATTGAAATACTTACTGGCTAATCTAATGCTAATCTTGTCTAGATGGTAACTCTTCTTGAGTACATGATAAATACCTGACTTGGAGCATTTTTGTAAAACACTGGTTTTTTTCCTTTGGTGATGACATTAGAGGAAAACATCATTTATTTATAAAAATTAATTCAGTAACTCAGTATATGTTTGCTTTCAGTATGACTTTCTCCCAGTGTTGGGTTGCTTGTTTACGAGTATGTTGAAGAGTTATAATTCATTTGAACTCTAGACTACTTCATTGGACTGCAAATACCATGTTTCACATCAGTTTATTTTTTCCCCACAGTGACTGCAAGCTGGTGGAAGCAATAGGACTACAAAGAGGACTTGTTCATGTACAGGTGGGTGGGTGAGGTACAGTTCACTTGAGTTCACATTGCTAGAATTGTAACAGAGAGAAAAAGCTGGTACAATATATGGGAAAGGGATATATGATATCCCTTTTTTCAGTAATTGAAATCAAGGTTGGGTTTGGCTTTGGTTTTTAGGTAATGCAGTCATTGTCTTTAATAGTGCTAATAAGTCTGTCTGGTGGTTTTGGTTTAGATTTTCTCCTGTGTGGGATGTGCGAACAGCCCAGTTTTCAGGTAAGAGATTTCTTAGACTCTAAAAGTGAGAGCTCTGAAGTGAGCTATTACTATGTCAGAGAGTTAAAGGAATGGGAAAAAAAAAGATAAAGGAAATTCCTTACAGAGAAACAAGATTAACTTCAGCATCCTTATTCACTAAAGAGAAATTGGGGCATATTTACAAGTGGAAGCTTTATTCCTGGCCAAAGGGAACAACAACAAAATTTTACTATCAGACAATGCTCAGCTAAAGAGTTCAATGCAACTTGAAGTGTAAAAGTAGCAGCAACAGGGATCAGCCTCTACTTCAGCTCCCTTTGCACCTGCCAACTGCAAGACAACCACTATGGTGCTACTTCCCAAAGAGATCTGGGCAACTGCTGAGCCATAATCTGTACCTGTAGCCAGTTGGCAGAAATTACAAGAAACAATGTATTATTGTACACGTAGTAAATATGGTGATTTGGGTAATAGTCAAAGCTCAGACTTCAGTAAAGTAAGTTATGCTTCATTGATCTGTTAAATTAATTAAGAAAGCTGATGAGTATATGGAGTGAGCAAAGTCCAACTAACACAATTACTTAGACTCTCAAGAGACTTTGAGTGGTCTGGAAAGTACATGAATAGTGTGGTGATGACATCTGATGATGAAACAAAGCTCTTTGCAGTATTAAAGACAGGGACTGACTGTGCAGAGTTGCAAAGAGCCCTGGTTAAAAAGTGGGAGAAGGAATACAATACTCACAGATGCAACAACTGAGCAGATAAGGAAAAAAAGCTGATATTACCACTCAAGGTATTTGGAATTCTGTTAATTGGAACTGCTCTGTGGAAATGTCATATCAGTGCTATGCAATGAATCAAAAACTAAAGTACTTCTCAGAAATCATTAGGAAATAAACTGAGAACAGAAAACACCATTATGCTGAAGTATAAATCTCTGGTGTATCCACATCAACAACTGTTTGTGGTTCTGGTCTCTGTCTCCAAAAAAAAGGTATCAGTGTTGGGAAAGCATCAGAAAAAGGCAAAAGGGTTGAGCTGAATCTATGGATCATTGCCAAAGACTGGTGGCTGGATTTGATGGACTTTGGTCACTATAAACAAATTTATGTTCAAAAATTCGTATAAACTGAACCTTTGCTCAGTGTCATAAAATGACCATTTGGATGGGATTTTTCTTTCCTGGAGAAAAAAAAAATCAAGAAAGTAATAATCTAGTGTGAAATACTAGAATTTTCTGTATCTCCTTATTGGAAAAATACACCTCAAAAGAAAAAGCATGTCTGAAAATGTTTGACTCACAGAAGGTGGTTATTTATAAAAAAAGCAAACACACCAAACTGAAAAGTGTTGCTTCTTACATTAGGATTTAGAAGCTTAAGAAAGGCTGTTTGACTTCAAAGAGCTACTATTTCATGTAGAATATATGCTCCTCTTGCTCCACAGATTCCCAACCAAGTGACTCCCCATTCTGTGTTGGATGGCATGAATTGGTACCAGTGATGACTGAGAGAGGCGCTTCTCCTCGAGGTTTGGGAGAAGGCTGGCCTGGTGATTATCTCCTTGGAGAAGTCCAGTGTTTCTCCTTGTAGCCCTTACAGGACACTTCAAAGCCACATTCAGGATCTCTTTCAAGAAGCGTTGGGCTGGCATGATGTAAGTGACATTGTGGTACTCCCGGGTGAAAGTGAGTGAAACGCCTGAAGGAAATCTGTCTTAGGATGTTTCCTTCAGGTTTGTGAAGACTTCAGGAAATCCAGTCCTGGTGAATCCAAGGAAAAGTATGGCAAGCCTGTAGCCTGCATATTGTGATATAATGTGTGCCAATGCATTGGGGTCTGGCACCCAACACCTGACTTCTGCATTTGAAGACTCATTGTTGAAGGGAAAACCTGAATAGTCTGGAGAAATAAATGAAAATTGAGATCTGTATTTGAAGAAGTCTTGATTTGCAAATCTGGCAGAAATTATGTTTACGGAAGGAATCCAGAAGTATTGTTTTATATCTTAGGTACCCTACTAATAAAGTGTCCCTTGTAAATACCAAAAACATGACAGTCAGCTATTAGAGAGAAAAGGAAAATACTCTTGGGGGTAGCTTTATCCCAAGGAATGGCGCATCAACTGCATGCCCAGATGTTTCTTTTCCATCTCTTACCCTTCAGTATTGACTTATGCAGCTTTGCAGAAGATTAGGTCATAAAGGAGGTGTGAAAAAATTATAATAAAGGTGGCTTAGTTTTCTTCAAAAAACTACCACCTAAATTCCCATCACTTACAGTGCTGTTTTCATTTTCGTACATCAGACTCACATCTGGATGACATTTTGCTTTAACAATGATGTAATTGATGTGATGTGATGGAAAATCTTGCTTAGGAGAGTACCTCATCTACTGTGTCACCTGAAGTTTTCAACAAGCTAATATTTCTTCAGTGTTGCACCGAAGTATGAAAAGTTCTATTTTATCAAAACAAGTGAGCATCTTCCTTCATCATACCAGAAAGATTACAGCGGTAGGTGAAATCAGAGCAGAGGATGACTCAGTACAACTATTCAGCACAGTTCTCTCTCCAGAGCTCAGCAAATAGATCATTAAATTTCACTGAAACACCACTGTCTTGGGATGAAAGGACACTCTTAGGGCTGAAGATTTCACTGTCAATCCTTCTGTCTGTTATAACTTTGGCAACAATCCTTGCAAATGTTTTTGTTGTTATTACAATTTTTCTGACTAGAAAGCTCCACACACCTGCGAACTACCTCATTGGCTCCTTGGCAGTGACTGATCTTTTAGTGTCTGTCCTCGTAATGCCTGTCAGCATTGCTTACACTGTCACCCATACGTGGGCCTTTGGCCAGTTGCTGTGTGATATCTGGTTGTCATCAGACATCACATGCTGTACAGCCTCCATCCTACACCTCTGTGTTATTGCACTGGACAGATACTGGGCTATCACAGACGCCTTGGAATACACCAAACGCCGGACTGCTGGCCGAGCTGCCCTCATGATCGCCGTGGTCTGGATGATATCTATTAGTATCTCTGTGCCACCATTTTTCTGGAGGCAAGTGAAAGCTCATGAAGAAATTGCAAAGTGTACTGTGAACACAGATCAAATTTCCTACACAATATATTCTACTTGTGGAGCTTTCTACATCCCAACTGTGCTCCTCCTGATATTGTATGGTAGAATTTATGTAGCAGCTCGATCCAGGATTCTGAAGCCACCCTCATTATATGGGAAACGTTTTACTACTGCACACCTGATTACTGGTTCTGCAGGGTCTTCCCTCTGCTCCATCAATGCTAGCCTCCATGAAGGACATTCCCATTCAGGTGGATCCCCAATATTTATCAGTCATGTTAAAATAAAACTTGCAGATAGTGTGCTGGAAAGGAAAAGAATTTCTGCTGCAAGAGAAAGGAAAGCTACCAAAACTTTAGGCATTATTTTGGGAGCTTTCATTTTCTGCTGGCTGCCTTTTTTTGTCATATCCCTAGTCCTACCAATCTGCCAAGATGCGTGTTGGTTTCATCCCATTCTACTGGACTTCTTTACCTGGTTGGGTTACCTAAACTCATTAATCAATCCAGTCATTTATACAGCTTTTAATGAAGAATTTAAACAGGCTTTCCAAAAACTAATACTTTTCAAAAAAGTTTCATCTTGAGACTCTCCTCTTGTGTAACTGACCCTTGTGCAATCTCACAGCCTACCCGAAACCTTCCATGCTTTTATTCTTAAGGAACGGAGTGGTAATTGCCATCTCTGCTGCTACCCTGTTCTGTGCATGTAACTGGGAATTTCTTGCCAATTTGATACTCTCTGTCTGGGATTGTACATGCCATAACAGAACTTGTCCATGGTCTCTGCAGTGATCATATCTATATATTAGATCAACGACACATGAAGTAAGATTTGTGACAGGAAAAGTGTGTGAACCAGGGAGCTGGTCTTGTATGATGAGGTGCCACATTGCCCAATTCTACCATGCCTGATGGGAGAAAACTATGTGTATGTTTGCAAGATGTTAGTATTTCTGCTGTATATTATTAACCATTTATGTAGGCTGAGAAAGTTTCTGGAGAGTAGGATCTGATACTTACATTTTCTAGGTGTGTATCTTACCTACGTGAAGCTGATAAAACCTGCAACTTTTTCAGAAGATGTGTGCATCTGAAACAGCCTGACTATAACCAGCAGCAGGGCAGAGAGGCGTAGAACAGATGTAAGTTATGTGGATATTTCACAAATGCTACATTTGAAGCTATGCTTTTGGTGAACTGTAGAAAGAAGACAATTTATTTGAATTAATTATTACACATTTTATCATGAATAGAATAGCCAGTGCAGAAATACTACAAAATAAATAGCATGAAAATTACTGATCTTATATTTCTGTCATTTAATTTTTTTGCATGCATAAACTGAAACAGGAGAATATAGTTAGTGCCAGTGTGGAATGACTAGGACCTCATAGAATAGCCAGAAAGTTCAGTCCTTGGTGACAAGATATGAGAAGTTAAAGAGGGGAAGATGAAGTGACACACCAAGGAAAACTTCCGTAGTAATTAAGGTTGTTGGGGTGGATGTGGCATCACTGTCTCTGGAATTCTTTAAGTACTGGTCAGACAAACGTCAGTCAGGAATCGTACTGTCAGGACCCTCTGCTGGGGCTGCAGAGCAGGTCCCTTCTAACATGCACTTCTCTGCCTCTGGGATTATTTCCCTGGTTTGGCAGGTGGGAAGCTGGCACATGGAGGTCTTGGATGAAGTCTCAGACAAGACAGCACACCAAGTGGTGCAGCCCAAATTTCATGCAACATTTTAGTCTCCAGGCGTTTTACATCAGAAGTGTCACGTCTGTACTGAATGAGAGCCATGCATTGCTTTGAAAGTTACCCCATCATCCTTCTGACTGCCCTTCCATCTCTCAGCCTGCCCCAGTTCATCTCCACCATCCACTGCTATGGCCATCCCAACACACTCCACCACAGTGCATGTCCACCACAGCTTTCAGCCTTTACAGGTCTCCTTTACATTTGTAGCACAGCTTTGCAGCTTCTCCCTGTTGCTGGTGCTTCTGCTGAGGATAGACCATAAAGTGATGCCCCAGGACCACCCACATGCTGCAGAGTCAGACAGAGCAGTTGTGTGGTCATAGAGCTGTAGTTGCCTCTCTCACAGTACCCTCAGAGGGCATTTAAGGCTGCCCTGTTTGGGACATGGCTCCGGTACCCTCCCAAAAGTGCACTGATCTAGCTCTGTCAATCTTAAGAGATTTTGATGGTTCCACTACATGGCCATGTCCACACAGTCTGCTTCCAAAGTGTGTCCAGAGTGCCCACTGGCAGTGGAGGTTCTCACCTGTGCTCACTCCTGAGCTGTGCTGGTGCATTGCCTGGGGACGTGTGGGGTGGCACAGGCCACAGCCCACAGGGGAAGGCCTGAAGCATTAACTAGTGTAGACAACTGAACTCTTACATCTGAGGGCAGTCCCTAGGGCTGTTCAGTTTGCTGTTATAGCAGTGTACAGCTTGGAGCTCCAGACTCCATTCTGGGCTGCCTGTGTCCAGGCCACTCACAGTTGCTACCACTATGGGACAGACAGTGTGGCACTACTGTACTGCCCAGTCTTTCTCTGGAGGTAGCTGAAGTATGGAGGCACCACAAAAGGTCAGTATAACCACCTCTGCTAGAAAAATGGGATATGCAGTCCCACATTGGACCTGCAGCACAGGATCTACGTGACTACATGAATTCTGAGATACAACTCCAGGATCCTGCAGGATCTTGTCACTCAAAGAACCATTTGTGGAGACTGGAGAAAACTCTCCTAGACTAACATAGGACATTGCATAATCCAGAATATCATCATCTTCTAAATGAGACAAACAGCCAAACAGTTCTTCCCCAAAAGTCATAGTGTGTTATTTTAGAATAATCTTTTCCATCATGATTGTGGGTGATACAGGTCTCCCTGGATAGTAGTAACCCACATCAGGGTTTTGGTCAGCCATTGAGCTATCATTTAAAGAGAAAATGTTTAAAGTTAGGCTTTATGCCCCTTGGTCCGCATCACTTTGCATCATCTACCATAGAATTTGGAGGAGCCTTTCTGTTTGACATTCACATAGCAAGACAAGACTGCTTTTAAAATGACCCAGCAGTGCTGCCAGCAGACATGGTAGTTACGGCACACAGCAGCAGTGTCACTGAGCAACCAATATTAGATAATTCAACATTACAGGCTATTCTCACCCAAAATTCAAATCCCCTCAAGGCCCACATTGTGTTTCCCTGTCCCTCTGCATTACACACCAAGTGCATCCAGGTCACTGAGCAACAACAGTCCCATGGGTGGGTTTGCCTCTGCTTGAGGCAGGACTAATCCAAACTGTCTTCCCTAACACATTTCTCATATGCACTACAGGGACTTTATCCCTTTCTATGCTATGTAGAGGTTTTGTTTGGGCAGGGTCAGCTCAGTTGGTAGAGCCTCTGGTGTTAACTAACCAGGTGGCCTTCACTAAATGTGGATCCCAATGTTTGCAGGTCCCACCACCCATTGCTTTCAATGTGGTTTTTAACAGTCCATTGTAATGTTCAATTTCCCCAGAGGCTGGTGCATGATAGGGGATATGATACACCCCTCAGTCCTGTGCCCTCTGGCCCAGGTGTCTATGAGGCTGTTTTTGAAATGGGTGCTGTTGTCCGACTCAGTTCTTTCTGGGGTGCCATACCACCACAGGACTTGCTTTTCCAGGTCCAGGATGGTGTTTTGGGCAGTGCCATGAGGCACAGGGTGTTTCTCCAGCCATCCAGGGGTTGTTCCCACCATTGCCAGCACACAGCACTTCCCTTGGAGGGTCTGTGGGAATGTAATGTAATCGATCTGCCAGGCCTTCCCAGACTGGTATTTTGACCATTGACACCCAGACCACAGAGGCGTTACCCTTTGGGCCCTGCTTGATCACAGCACATGTTTTACAGCTATGGATAACGTGGGAGATGGTGTCCATGGTTAAGTCCACCCCTGGATCATCAGCCCACCTGTATGTTGCACCACTTCCCTGATGATTTGAGGCATCTTGGGCACACCAAGCCAGAAATCACCCTTATGTTGCCAGTCCAGATCTACCTGAAAACTTCGATCTTGGCAGCCCGATCCCCGTCCATTGTTGTGACGGTCTTTAGTAGCCTGACTCTCAGGTATGTGTGCATCCACATGACGGACTTTGACAGCCAACTTCTCTACTGTGTTGGTTTTACTCAGCCTGGTTTTTGGTAGTGGAGGGGGCCAAAGAGGTGGCGTCACTGAGAAGCTGCTAGAAGCTTCCACCACATCTGGCAGAGCCAATCCCTGATGCTGCTGGCCAAACCTGGGCCAATTAGAAAGGTTGGTGACGCCTCTGTGATAACATGTTTCAGAAGAAAATCAAAACAAAGTGGGGCACCACAGGTTTTTTCCTCTAGTCAGAGAAGAGGAGGAGGTGAGAACATGTGAGGGAAACAACATGGGCACACCAAGGTCAGTGGAGAAGGAGGGGGGGGGAGGTGCTCCAGGCACCAGTGCCAAGATTCCTTTGCAGGCCGTGGTGAGGACCGTGGTGAAGCAGCTGTGCCCCTGCAGCCCATGGGGTCCACGGGGGATGCAGAGATCCACCCACAGCCCATGGGGGAAGCGCTCATGCTGGAGAGGGTGGATGCCTGGATGGCTGTGATCCAGTGGAATACCTGGTGGAGAGAAGAGGCCCCTGCTTCCAGGCTGGAGCAGCCTGTCCTTGGAGGACTGCACCCCGTGGGAGAGTGACCCATGCGGCAGCAGTTTTGGGAAGACTATGTGCCCGTGGGAGGGATTCATGTTGCAGCAGTATTGGGAGCACTGCTGCTTGTGAGATTGGAGCTATGCTGGAGAAGTTCACTAAGAACTGTCTCCCATGGGATGGACCCCATGGCCTCACAGGAGAAAGATTCCTCTCCCTGAGCAGCAGCAGCAGAACGCAAGTGACAAACTGACCAAACCCTCACACCCTGTCTCCCTGTGCTGTTGGTGGGAAGGAGGGAGGGGCTGAGGGGAAAAAGGTGTTTTAAGGGCTTATTTTACTTCTCATTATCCTCCTCTGACTCTGTTGGAAATGAATTCACTTTGTACCTCTAAGTTGAGCCTGTTTTGCCCTTGGAGTGTTTTCTTCCAGTCCTTATCACAACTTATGAACCCTTTGTTAATTTTTTTCTCTCTCTCCTCTGCCCAGCTACGGCAGGGGAGGGTGAGAGAGTGACATTTGTGGGTGCCTGGTGTTTGGCCAGTGTCAAACCATGACATCTACCCAGGCAGCAATGTCTTGCCACACTCTGGCAGCCCAGATGGGTTTCCCTCCACACTGCCAATTGACCTTTTTTCATTGTTCCAGCCACCCCTGCAGAGCATTTGCCACCATCCATGAGTCAGTGCAGAGGTAGAGCTATGACCTTTTCTCTCATTTAGTGAAATCCAAAGCCAGCTGGGCATCTTTCAGCTCTGCCCTCAGCTCACAGTGTGTGTAAATCCCGTTTATTATTTCCAGCAACTGCCACTCCCCATCCTGGTGTTCTCCAGGTGTGTCAGGTTCTGACTCCTTATGAAGCGGGTGAAGACTGACATGAAAACCCTTGGTTTGAGGAGATGGTGTTCTCACTGTACTGCCATAGCATACGCTTTCTGACAGAGGAAGATGGCAACAGTACAAACTAAAAAGACACCAACTCATTTCTTATGTGGCTGTTTGCTTCTGAGTGCCTTTGTTACCATACCTTTACATGGCTGCAGACTTCTGTGGGGACTTATGGTCCTTTCCTTAGAACCTTGCTGGTTCTAGGAAAAAGTTATACACACAAAACTCCAAACCCAACAAAACTTACATTGCCATATAGACTGCTGATAATGATGTGAGACTAACAAGCTATGCAGCACTTCTGTCTACACAAGCATGATTCTGTTTCTTTTTCCCTGCTTGCTCTGTTTAATAATGTTCCTAAACTCTTGTGTGGCATCTAGCACAACCAAGGCTCCAGCTCTGTTGAGAGCTGTTAGAAATTAATTCAACAAATATCAGGATGTTATAATGACTCTGATCTTCTAAGTATTTAAAACCTGAACACCTGGAATCAGGTAATAACAGGAGAATCTTCACTTCTACTTTGCAGAGAGAAGCAAGAACCACTGACTTAGAAAACAGTGGGCTAATTCAACTCACTAGAGGCAGAGAAGTATTCACTCTGACTTAGTTTTCTGCCAGTTTGATAAACTGAAGAACTCCCAGAAGGGGTGCAGAAGTAGCACATACACACAAGTAGTTTTAGGAGGGACATACAACTACATGTATCAGCAGCAAGATCAACTCAGACGCCTCACTTAAATTCACCATACAAACAGAGGGAGTACAGAATAGCAAGAATACCTGAACAGTCGGCTCAGGGACTTCATGAACTGGAAGATGACTCAGATAGACATTTTTAATAACCACTGAGAAATCTGCTGTGAGTTTGGCCAATCCCTTTTTAATCTCATGCCCCTGGTGTTCATGGCATCCTAGAGCCATCCACTTCTCACGCTATCAAGCTGTGCATAAGATGCATGAGTTACTTTTATTTGTTTAAAGCTACTACACCCATACGGATCCTCTGTTGTCAGACACACTGACAGCTTCTATTGCTTCCCCATATTATTCGTGATTTTATTGTGTTTGTCATCTCCCCTCGCCCATCATCTCTGGTCACACCTGCCCATGTTACTTACACCCTGCTCCCTTGGAACTAAACAGCCTTTCTATCATGTACTATAAGAAGAGGACACCACTCTCTAGTCATAGTCTTCCAGGTAAGAAGGAGATCACCACTTCCCTCCCAGCTTCAACCTACCCTGCTATCCATATCTGCTCACAAGCAGAGCAGTCTTCTCCAGCCCACTCTAGGCAAGGGTACACCACCAGCAGTTTAATCTCCAGTGTGCCTCCTCCTCTATTCCCCTCTGCCTCTGCCTCCTCTTCCTTTTCCAGCCTCTGTGTAGTTTCCCCCCTTCCTGGTCTCTTTTAGTCTGGAGGACGAGTTGGGCTTCCCTACTTTGCTCCCATCTTTCCTGCCAGTTGGCTTTTTTCGTTCAGCACCTCCCTAGCCCAGTCATGAGCTGGAGCTGTCTCTTCACCTTATAACATCCCTCATTCCACTTGTCCCTTTCTGTACTTTTTCTGCAGCTTCCATTGACTGCACTAAGTCCCCATCAATTAAAACATTAAAGAAAAAAGAATTGCTTTCTCTTAGAGCAGCCAGAGCTTCTTTAGTTTTCCTCTACATAATTTCCTTTCCCTGGACAGAAATTTCTAAGTGTCTAACCTCACACTACTAAGCTTTTTTCTTCGAAATACCAGCCTGGGCAGTGGTAGCCCTTGTTGCCACAGGCACTGTACCACCACCTGCAGCCATGCTGCTTCCGCAGGACACAGAGTAGGCAGGGAGTCTCCCACTTGGATCCAGAGATCTGACATTTGTCATTCCCTGGTTTTCCATTCACTCTCTTTCTCACACTGAAGACCCCACCCGGCACCTGGTTCAGTTGCTGCCTTGGTGAAGGGCTTCTTTCTCCCCTTTTATCAGCTCAGCTCAGTTTGTTTCCTCTCACCTCCCTCCATCACTCATGCTGGTGGGTGTCTTAGGTTACAATGTAAGATGTAACCAAAAGTATGTATTCTATTACCAATTTCATGAGCTGCTAAAGGTTAAGGTGGGGCAGTGTTCTTTATCTGATCCATGACTCATGCCTGGTAACTGCCACAGGGGGCTATCTCTGCTAATGGGCCATCAAGGACCCACTGCATGACTCATAAAATTACATCATCCCATTGTGAGATGCTCCGCCCAGGGGGAGGAACCAAGCATTCCTACCTGGATATAATCTGAGGCTTGGAGCAGTGCTACTTGCCACTGGATTCCCAGAGAAGAAGAGCTCCATAATCACCACTGGACCTCCAGAAAAGGACCAGACTTTACTATAGGATCACTGCTTCGACAGAATCATATTAATCACTCCAACAAGGACTATAGTCACCATTTAACTGGACTGCTACCACCACCCTGACTGACAGGGTGTCATGTTGTTATGTTCTGTCAGTGTTTCTGTACTATTGCATTTATTTTGATTTTCCTATTAAATTGTAGTTCTGACTTGGAATCTCTCACTGGTTTGCTTTAAACTAGTACAGTGGGTCAGGACTTTACCTCATGCCTTGTGCTTTCCCTCCAGCAGCAGTTCCCTGTCAATGCTGACATCTGGCGGCACAGGAGGCTGGGGAGTGTCTCACACAGTCCTTAGTGAGCATTTGCTCTTGTTTGCACTACTGCATGATGAGGACTCACCAAAGCCTGAGGCATGGTTGCGATGCTTATCTCTTGGATTGTGAAGGATGGGTGCTGGGTTTCCAAAACCCAAAGCAGGGTGCCAGAACCACTGGCAGAAAACTTCTTCCCCAGATGTCCCCACAATGGCTGCTAAGTGGCTCTTATGTGTGCCAGGAAAGATCCTGCACAGCCTGCTGCAGCCAGCAGACCACAATGACCAGATGGTATGATTCACCAGATGGATTCATGCAGATGGTATGAAGGATACACCAAGAAGGCCTGCCATGGGGATACACAGTCCTTCTTCTGTCTGTTCTCATCTCATCCTTTCCTGAACGTTGCCCCCCAGAGTCCTTGAGCCCATCTCAGTGCCCGAACTTCCATCTTCTTAATTATGGGGGCTAAACTATGAATACTTTCAGCTGTTTTCACTGTGGAAACCAATGTGGACAGCAGCAAGGGAGATTATGCCTGATGAAGAATGCCAAACACTTTCCCAACACCTCTTCAGGTTCTTCTTTAGTCAGAGGAGGCACCCTTGTGATCCCTGGCAGCCACTGATAGAACTTTCTTCTCTCATTTGTTTCATGCTTTTTTGAAACACTTGGGTACCTTTGGTGCCAATATCATGCTGCAGTAATGAGTTGCACCAGAAACCATATAAAAAGTATCTAAGCACAGCCCCATTCCTCTCCCAACACAGCAAATCCAAGAAGCACATGGAAGACACTAGGCTCTAATATACACAACTCCTGGCAAGCTTGGAGCACTTGCTGCAATAAAAATGAACTTGTTTTATTCTATTCCATCTCCCAGTTATACCCAGACACACCATTGCAAGATGCATATCAAGAGCTGGCTTTGTATTAGCAAACCTCTCTCGTACCAGTTCGGAAATTAGAAGTATCATCTGTAAAGTGGAGAACCAAAAACCACTGAATGTGGTTGCACTGCAGAGGAGCACATGGAGCACGTCTCTGCTGCTTGCACACTGGTGTACAGGTGGTGTCAGGAAAAGGCAAATGCTCTCCCCAGTGAGAATGACTACACAGCCCTTCTCAGTTTGCCTGCCAGCAAGGTCTTGTTCATTCTGGATCTTCTTGTGAGCTTGGATTTCAGCTGTAACCTAGAGAATTCACTCAAAAGTGTTGACATTTCATTCAGAACAAGTGTATTTCAGGCTGTGTTATGGAAACCGGATTAAAGAGTAATATTTAAACTCAGTATCACAACAAGGAAAATACTTTATCAAAGCGTCACAAGCCAGACCACTTGACGCTTGAAGCATCTTCCTTTGGCGTAGTCCGAAGGAAAAGTGTTGGAGAGACAATTTTAGCTAAGGACACATTGGCCGAAGGGGACAGTAGGTTCCGAGCCTGTCACGTCTCTCTGCCTGCCGGGAGGCTGGAATTGCTCACCGGCCTCTGACCACGTCTGCTGTGGAGTCAGCTGGGCAAGGGCAGCGCGATGATGTACTGAGCACCGAGCCACGCTCCCTGGTGGCCTTCACCGTGTCACCCGTCCGGCCAGCACTCCCAGGGCTCTGCTTACGGCTCAGATACACCGGCAGCAACTTTTCCCGGTTCGTGCTGGGGGGGAAAAAGCGGTGGGGGAGGGTGTCTCTTGTCTCTGATCCCATCTCGGCATCCCCGGGCTGCAAATACCAGAGCGGAACCAACCACAGCTGGATCGACCACGAAGTCCCAAACTCTCCAAGAGATGGCACTAAAGGGGGGGGACGCAACGGGAGACGGGAGGACAAAACCTCGCTGTGCCACCTGGCGCGAGGCCCTGCGCAGTTTTTAGAGAGCGGGGACCGGCACTACCCGCCCCGCCACCAGAGCCCCGAGGCAGTGGTAGCCTTGGGCCGGGGTTGGAGAAGCGCTTGTCCGGCGGGCTCTGGAGCACGAACCTTCCCTGAAACCAGCCATAGAAGGGCCTCCGCTGCGCCGCGTCCACGCCACCCAAGCCCGCCCAGCTCCTCCCTGGGGCCCTCAGAAGGTTTCCCCCTCCCTGCCCCAAACGCCTTCCGAACCTCCCCCAAAATGGCGGCGGCTCCCTCACCGCCCTCTCCAGGGCCGGGGGCGGGCGCCGCGGAGCTGCACCGCGGCCGGGCCGGGCCGCCAGCCCCCGCCCCAGTCCGGGTGACGTCAAGCAACGCCCGCGTCCCTCCCCTCATTGTCAGCGCCCGGACCCGCCGCCCGAGCTCCGGAGCCCCTCGCGGGCTGCGGCTGCCCAAGCCCGGGCTGGGAGGCAGGGAAGCCTGGCCGCTCCTGCTGCCCAGGTAGGCAGAGGTGGGCGATGAAGGGGCGGCGGGCGGGGGGTGCCGCAGACCAGCGGGGCGG
>VZTJ01006507.1:777059-798755 GCA_013397795.1 Orthonyx spaldingii
TTTTTTTTTTTTAGTAATCTCTGCCCCGTGTACCTCTAGAGACTGCTGGAGTATATGGCTGAGAGTTCAGCACAGTCTTTGCTTTGGAGCCCAGCTGTGTGTGAGCTGGTGGGGCACACAGAATATCTCTCCTCTGCAAAAACAAGAATGGCAGCAGCAAGCTGGACAAGGTCAGCAAAGCATTGGCAGCATGGCAGTGACTGCATGTGAGGCCACTCAAGAGAAGGTTGTTCTCTTCTGCTCAGTACTGGAGAGGTGGTATCTGAAGTTTCATGAGATTCAGGTGGATATTTCACTAGACCAGGTTGCCTAAAGCCCCATCCAACCTGACCTTGGACACTTCCAGGGGTGGAGCATTCACAGCTTCTTTGGGCAGCTTGTGCCAGTGACTCGCCACCTTCACCAGGGAAGAATTTCATTACAGCCCTTGGATCTCTTTTTGTGGGCTCTTGTGAACCTGCTGTAGTTTTTCTGAGGACTCCAAACTCCAGATGCAGTGTTCCAGGTGGGGTCTCATGAGAGCAGAGCAGGAGAATCACTTCCCTTGACCTGCCAGCCATAATTTTTTTGATGCAGCCAAGGACACTGTTGGCTTTCTAGGCTGTAATCACATATTGCTGGGTCATGTCCAATTTTTTGTCCACCAATACCCCCAAGTCTGTCTCTGCAGGGCTGCTCTCAATCCATTTATCTGCCAGTCTGGACTGATGCTGGGAATTGCCCCATTCCAGGTGCAGAAAGTTGCAGCACTGGAAATTATGACTGAACATAAAGGAAGATAATTTTCTCCCTGAGATTGTTGTGACAGGGAGCAGGGCCCAAGGGGTTGGGGCATTTCTGACCCTGGAGATTTTCACAACTTAATGCAGTCCTGAGCAACCTACTCCAGCTTTGGACACTAACTCTTTCAAACTCTGAAATCGGAGCTGGACTGGGATTAACTTCATCCCCTTACTGCCAACCTAAGATGAGAGAGAAAATGTGAATTTCCTACTCTTTCCCTCCTCTGTAGAAAGGAGCAGCATGGTGGGGGAAGCAGTGTGGTCCTGTCTCAGTACAGCCACGCCAGTCCTTCCTTCCTATGAAACATCCTTCCTTCCTTCAGTCCAGGGAGTACAAGGTGGAAAAAGGGCATGTAAATAACAATGCAAGTGAGCATGGTTAGACAGCCATGCCCTGGAAAAGTGCTGGAGGGGATCCTCTGCTGCCATTTTTGCCTTATGCTCTATTTCTCACTCTCCACTTCTTAAACATGCTACAAGAAAAACGTATGCCCTCTTGTCTCTGATCTTCATTTAGGATGGGATTCAGATAAATTGATGCTTGGCATTAAGCCTGCAGATTTCGTCATTAGCATCTTGTGTAATGCTTGCAGGAATATGTGTACTCCAAGAGCAGTAGCATTTGTCTGTCTGTTGTCCATTAGTCGCCAACCTTGGATAACCAGTGGACTTCAAATGCTGCCTGCCCTGTAGAACTGCCTCTTTCTTGTTACTACAAGGTATTTCAGTATTGTTGGTTTTTTAGCAGCATGAAATGGAGAATTTGGAACAAAATTTTCCTATGAAAGTCATGAGTTGAGTGGTGTGTTTAACCCTTTCATCCCCTACGGACAAGAGGCTGGTGGGAGATGGAAAAACTTTGATGTTATTCAGCCTTATCTGTGGGAGAAGTATGGCTCAGGACCTTCCTGATGGAAATCCTGTCCCACACTTCTGACCCCAAACAGCTTCTTAGCTGCCTGCTGAAGGAGGCAGCTGGATGCTGAGGATGATCCCTCTGGGCAGTTATGGCTGTTCTGTGCTTTCAGTGCCCTCCCTAGTCAAAGGAGACACTTTATCCCCAAGGAGTGAGGAGACACTTTCCCCCAAGCACATGGGGAATTACTCTGGTCCATTTTTGGAAAGAAGGAGCAGAGGCCAGGTATCCCTCTGCTCTCTCTTTCTGCATTAAGGAGAATCCCAGCAGTGATTGCTGAATGCCCCAGCCAGTTACCAGACCTTGGACCTCTAGTTTATGGAGAATATCAGGTGCCCTCGCAGCTCTTCCCAGAGCGGAGTCTGTAGCACAGGGCATGCAGCTGCTCTCTGCCTGCTAGGGCAATGAGGTGCCCTCACCTTTCTGTCCTGTTTGCCCTGGTCTTGGCACAATGCTGTATGTCTGTGTGTGAAATGTCTGTTGTCATTTTGAGAGGCTTGGCCTGCAAGTGAATGTATTCCATCCATAAATTCATCAAGGCTTTCAAGTGGGCAATTTTCAGTGGCACAGCTGCCCAGTGCTATAACACCATCTTGGCAGCTTGTCTTGGAGTCTCCCCATTGTCCATGGAGGTTTAATTTTGAGGTTAAAGTTCCCACAGCTACAAGCATGTTCTCACAAAGGCAGCGTGTTCCTTAAAAGACCCAGGCTGTGATCTGTTTGTAAATCTTAGTTCATTTACTTTTTTGTTACCTGAGGGTATTTTCAGCAATAAATTGAACAGAAAGACTACTGTTAAGGTCTTCCAATCCACCCAGCCGTTTTCATTGAACAAATCACATTTAAGGGTGATTTATAAGTAGTTTATAAGTTCCTGAATACCTCCTTTTATTTGACTTGCCAGTGAACAAAAAAGCTGTAGGTTGGGAGCTCAGATGGAAAAAAAAAGCCAGTTGTTACAAGGGAGTCCAAGTCCAAGTTAGTATTTGTGGAACAGCCAGGGGACAGAGTTACCAACTATTTGTATTTAGAGGCCTTGAAGGATCTACAGATTGCTCACGGTGTGCTGGTTAGCCAGCCAGCCTTCATTTATCTGTGCAAGTGGTTGTGAGACGCTGTACCCGTGGTCCACCTAGTTCACGTGACTTTGGGGAGAAATCACCCAGGCTTTGGCTGCACTGCCTGTGAGTCAGTGCCTGCGGTGCGTGGGTACCATGTTAACGCAAGGGCGTCCCGCTGAAGCGTCATGCCTCGTCTTGCCTGCCTGCTGTCCTGGATGCTTGCTCGGTTCAGCTGTTGCTCCCGCAGGGCAACCAAGCAGCTCTGGAAGAGACCCCGAGCTGGTGATGGCACCTTGGTTTGGTAACAGCACCCAGTGTCTTGCTTCAGAGCGTGTAGATTTACTGAATTGCAGCCGAAAGGTTTGCCACAAGCTGGAAGTGATGCTGCTGGTGTAACCCAAGCCAGCCAGCCTTTATGCCAGAGGCATTTCAAATGGCTGACAGATTCCTCCTGGACTTTTCATGACAGCGGTGCTAACCCTACTGTCCCCCAGGCAGCTGAGCTATGCTGCTAGTCTCTGCCACATCTCTAACAAATGCTTCTCCAAAAGCTGCAGAGTGGCACAGCTGCAGAGAGCTCCAGCATGCGCTTGAGCTGCTGCAGTGCTGCCCCTGCCAGCGTGCCTGCGTACCAGGCACTGAAGCTCCCTAACACAACCCTGCCACCGGGAGTTTACAGTTCAAGTCTAAACCCTGGTTTGTTCCAAGGCACCTGTAACCTGAATCAGATTCCCTGGCTTCCTCAGGGGTCCTTCCATGAGTCTGAATTGATACTAATGGCAGACTTTGTTCAGCCTGTGCATTTAGGCTGCGAGCACAGGGCAGGCCACACTGCTAGGTATGCCTGCAGAAGTACTGCCATCCATCGATCCCAGGGCAGGGTGCTGAAAAAGTGCCAGCAATTTAATCTTCTGGATCTGCACTAAGCAGGGCAAGTGGTGGATTTGCATGAAGAAGGCTGTGTCAGGTGTTAGCCAGGCCAGGGCAAGCTTCTTGCAGACGAATCAAGGGGAGTAGCAGCATACCCTGAAGAGGGATCCCCTCAGCAAGAGCAGCTCTGCAGACACTTGGGGTAAAACTTTTGCTGATTTGGGAGATTTCTGATGATCATGTTTCTTTCTAGTGGTAAGGCTGTTCTGTTCAATGGGTGGATGGCAATGCTTATGATTTATAAAGTGGACCTGCAAGACAGAAGTTAAAACTGGGCTTGTGCTTGAATATTGAATTGTATCAGAGTACTTAGTCCTAGATGTCTGCTTAGAATTTTTGAGTTAAAGGGCCATTAGTAAAGATTAATGAAAAATTAAAATTTAGACACTTACTGAAATATGAATGATCATTTTAATTTTAAATCACATTTTACTTCCTTGTGCTGCCCTGCAATGAGTCTGAGGGTTTGTGCAGTGCCTGCTGGACCAGCTCAGAACAAAATCCTGCATGCACAGAGCAGAAGGAGGTGCAGGGCATGGTGTGCAGAAAGGACAGGGAACCTTTCCTGAAATGGAGCTAAAGTGGACTATCTAAGCTGTTCCCAAAAGATTTTCCCTAGTAGTACTAAGAAATGAGGACAATTGTGATCCATGGATCACTGTCATCAATGCTGCTTTATGTTTGTACAGTGCTTGTCTTGGCTTGGCCTGGACCTTCCCAGACATCTTCTGGAGATGGCTCAGAAGTTAGCAAGGTCTGTCATGTTTGAAGGCAAAGCAGGTTTGAAAGGGCAGGGGTTGTTCCATGCTGGTTGGCCTTGGCCCAGAGGACAGACCTAAGCCAGGCTCATGTACTGATACAGGTGTACCCTAATGCTCTTTTTGGTCACTGATGATAGTGCAGTCTCCAAGAAGCCATTCATCCACCTGGCCTTAGCAAACTGGGATCAGGTGAGTGATTACCTGACAGTGCTTCCCACTTACTTTTTTTGTCTGTGGGGGTTGCCTGAACATTTTTGTATTGAATGCACCGCTCTAGCAGACTACATTTTGAGGACACAGGTGCTATCCAAGGAGATGGGACTTCAAGCAGAGAGCTAAGCTAGGGTCTTTCCTAAAACTGTACAAAGGTAGGTTTGGGTAGGATCTTGAGGTCAGGCAGCTGGATTTCCCAGCACAGGAGAGCTGGGAGAGATGCCAAGGGGCTGCCCTGCTCACCTTTGGTTTTCAGCGTCCATTTGGGTACCTGTGGCGGGGTGTGGCACAGCAGCCCTGCTGAGCACTTGGTGCTGAGTTTGTCCTCCATGCTGCAGGTGGTTGAGCCCTGCATGCAAGTGGGCTGTGAGTGGGACATGGGAGTGAGCCAGCAAGGAGCTCACGGGCAGCTTGTGAGGAGAGCTGTGCCTCTGAGCGCCTGTGACACTGTAGCTCCATCTTCAGCGCAGCACAGAGCTGCCTGCTACAATGACTGATTCTTGGATAGCATGTGGATGTCCCCGTGATCCCTTTGTGTAGTCATATACTTCAGAGTACAAACCTGTAGCCAAGACCTGAAGACACTATTGTAGCACCAAGATCATCAGGAAAACAAAAATTACCTACTGTGTGTATAGCTCTTCTCTTAATGTGTCCACAGCACAATTTGCCTTCTTCACACAAGACAGCGTTGTAGATAGGTGGAAGAAAACTCTTGCCTCTGCTTTCTGCTGTGAGTCCTGCTGTTCTCTGTTTAGGTGCTTCTCTTGACATCAGAGAACAGTTTCAGGGAGTCGTGGGCTTTCTGGCTCATTGTGGTTTCCTCTAGATGTGTGTTTCCCTACTATGCTTATGGGAGTCCAAGTGGGAAGCACTGTCAAAAGCCTTAATAAAGTCTTCCTCATGTCTGCTCCTTCTTCAGCTATTGAGTGTGACTCAGTTTAACAACTGTTAGTTACCAGCAGCCATAAATTTAAGTGTTCCAGTTCTTTCTCCATTTTCACAAACTTAAGTTCTTCATACTTCATGCTCTACCTTTGACTTTAGAGATGACAACCTCCTTAACCTGGGATCAGTCTCCTTTATCAGAGTTTAAGCTAGTTAGGATGATATGTTGCTCTTCACGATGAGCAGTCTTGTTCATTGAGGCTGGCACAAAACTCCCTGCTTAAAAAGAAAGAAAAAAAAAAAGATGCAAATTAGATTGTTAACTAATCTGTTGACAGCTCTGTCTTGGGTTGTGACAGGAGATCTGAACATTCCCTCTGTGAAATTGTGTGTTACTGCTTCCTCTCAGGGCCTCCACCTCCAGGCAAGTGTGGAGCCAAAGCATTTCTGAAACAACAGATGCTGAACAACATGGAAGCAAATACGAGCTACCTATGTCTAGCCCACAACACCTATTCAAACAGCCTAGTTGTGCACAGTCTTCTTGGGATTTAAAACACTGAGGACAGGAGGAGGTCGCCTCAGTCACCTTGTGTGTTAGCTTCGGGATCAGAGGATTTAGCAGCAGACCTGGATGTTGGGTGTGCTTTGGCTTTGCCTTGCAGCTCTGCTGCTTCTGGGAGTGTGCTGAGGGCTGAGGTGGATGAGATGAACCCATTCTTTACTCACAGTGTTGAGGTGCACTGTTGTGCAATGTGGTATCCAAGGTTTTTACATCTGGTTGAAGTCATAAAGCACAGCACAGCTGCTGCTACCCCTGGCCTGTTGTCTGTGAAGAGCCACTATATGTGGTGTCCGTGGCTGCCATAATTCTGGTTTCACCCAACTCCTCTAAATCCAGCAGGACAGATCTTCAAGCTGAGTTTGACTTTCCTACCCAAGGTTGTTTGTCCTGAATCAGACCACAAGTGTATCTAGCCCAGTATTATTGCAATAGCCAAGAACAGGGCCCTAAGGAAGAGAGCAGAAACAGGGAAAACCTGCAGTAAGTAGTTACTCTGTAGTCTCCCAGTTGCCATCCCGGTGTGGCACAGGCACTTACAGAGCTGGATGTGGCTTCTGTGGATTTACTAACCCTCAGAAAATGTCTGTTGTGTTACTTTATGTGTTTGCCCCAAACCCATCTAGTGGAAACATCTAGTGTCCTGTGGCAGAGTCCAACAGCTTATCTGCATCCCATGAGGAGCAGCATCTCTCCATGTTTGCTGTGACTGCACAGAGGGAACAATTGATCATAATCTGTGTTTTCCAAACTAATCATAATTTTATAGAACTGTCATATTCCTCTTTAGTCATTTAATTTTCCAGGTGTGTCAGGATTTTTCTCTTCAGAAATCATACTTATTATCATCTTTGTTGCTTATCTGTTCTAGCTGGCAGGAGAGGCTGAGATGGGACTGGAATTGCAAACAACCATGGAGATGCTGGCATGCCATGGGTTGATACACTGGCAAATTAATGTTCTCTTCTTGTGTTACACTTACTTACTAGTAACTCATAGTATTAAACTTGGTTTTTGACCACTGTGGAACAATGAGCTGGTAATTTCCTAAATGATTGAGATAAGCTGAAAGCTTGTTATTTTACTTGTAAAATTAGGATGGTTTTTTCCACGTTTGTAGTTTAATGCTGATCTGATAGTGAATGTCATCTGTCATTTCCCTGCTGAGACTTACAAGGTCCTTCCATAGATTTTTAGAGTTAGCCTTTGCCTCTTTGACTCAGCTAAGAGTGTTCTCCACTGCTTTCACTAATGTAGTAGAGAACCAGGGTTGCAGTGAGGTCAGTTCTCACATTGCCAGTGTCATGTGTGGGCACTAGCTCCTTCAGGAAGCTGTGAGTTCAAAGTTGAAGTGCAAATTCAGAAAACTTTCTGCTGAAGTGCTTATGTAGGTGGGAGTTAATAAGAGCTCTGTCATTGCTTTCCTTAAAAAAGCCACCTGACAGCTGTGGGCAGTCGGAAATCTCACTGATGGGGAAATGGTGCCTTCTTCTGCCTCTGCCTTCCTTGTTCCTGTGCTGCTCACACCTTGTACTACTTTGTGCTGGGACAAGCATTTTTTCTGTCCACTATTCCTTACCTTAATAAGGTTAGTTTTAGTCTAGATAAGTCCTGCATGAATGCTTGGGATAGGGGTGTGTGAGTGTGCATAGCAAGAAGGAATATGCAGCTGGGATCACGAAGGCATCAGATTCAGCTCAGCCAGCACATACTGCTCCAGAGCTGCAGCGTCAGGACAGCTTGGGACATCCTTGAACAAGTGGCAACAGACCCAGTACTTGTTTAAATGGCTGAAGCAGAGCAAAGCACGGGATTCCAGATTGCAACACAAGCAAGGAAACTTGTGTTTTCATCAGAGCATGGACCTCAGGAAAGACAGCTTATAAACCTTGTGACAAATGGCAGCAGAAGACAGAGGACCTGGGAGAATCTTCAAACAAATACTATCAAAATGTAGACTAGCTCAAAAAACCTCAAGAGTGCCAGCTTCCTTCTAGAGCATTATCATATGGTCTCAGGGCCAGAGAGCCACTGCTGTGGCAACAGATTTATTTCGGTGAAATGTCCAAAACAGTGTTGAAAACAGACCATGGAAAAGAGCTGTGCAGCACTGCATCAAGAGACCAGTTAGGGCTGCTGGGGAAGCCTGGTAGTGGTGGGTTGGGGTTCAGTGTGATGCCCTGTAGCCTTTTTTGGATGAATCAAATGTGCCGCTGTGGCTTTTGGAGTTGCTCCCTGACAGCAACAGGCAGCCTGGGCCTCTGCACTTTGGGGTGATTAGCAAAGCTTTTGCTTTCTTCTGAAATGAAAGCTGTGAGGACAGCAGCCTTGCTGGGCCAAGGAGAGATGCTGGGGCATGGAGTACACGCTGTTATGTTGGACACCGTAGCTGGGGCTGCGTGGGTATGGATGAGAGGTGCATCCCATTGTTTGCACTGTTGAATATCACAAATATCACACTGGGAGGTGTTAGGTTGTTGTTTTCTGCTTAAGCTCCCCACATGAGTTTGCCTTGCAGCCATGTTGGTGCCTTGGCCTTCAGACACTGGTGCAGGTGTTTTGGTGCTTGTAGGCTTCCTTTTCCCAAAGCTCTGCTCTGTCCCAGCTTTTGAGATCCACTGGAAGTTCTCTGAATTGTGTTTCTCTGCCCAGGCTGGGTAGGCACCCACACACAGGCTGGTTGCCTGCCTGTCCTTTCATTTCTGTCCAAGGCAGAAAACGGATGGACTGGGAGCTGCAGCAGTCCAGGACAGGCAGTAGCTATGGCAACTCCTCAAGCTGTTTCTGTGGCAGCTGTAAGGGAGCTGAAAAGCTTTCCTTTTAGCACTTACGAACTTCATTGAATGAATTTTTCCAGGGAGAAAGTCACAAAAGTAGCCAGTTGTCTGTGTTCATGAGCCCATTTTTTTGGGAGGACCTTTGGGACAACCCCAATTTTCTGCAGGGTTTGTAGGAATCTGTGTGGAAACCTCTGAATGGCGAAGCCAATCTTTTGGCCAGAAAAACTCACAGCAATCAAAGGAGTGTTCCTGCAAAGAAGCTGACTCGGATGTCCTTCTACTGTGTTAGGAGAGTGGAATGTGCCCTGTATCAGACAGGATGCAGACAAACACAAAATACCCTGTAGTACGTTTTCATGCCAACAGGGATGTGTTTGTAGCCACGTGGCTCTTGGATACAGAGTTGGGAAGAATGTGAAGGTTAGAGCTGCCTACACCTAATGAGCAAAATGATTCAGAGATGGTTATGAGTACTTGAAGTTAATCTTATTAAGTGTATTGTACCAGGCAGGCCTTTCCCAGCTCTGTAGATGTTGCTGGATGAAAAATTGTGTGGGTTTATGCTTTTGGGTGTGTAGCCAATTTGCAGTGTGGTACTTGTCAGATATGCAATGTTAGTCTTGTTTCACCTGGACAGGTGTTTGTGACAGGACAATAAAAGAGCCCAAGAAGATAATAAGAGCTCTACTGGATGAGAGCAGTGGCTGGAAATGTACGCCTAGGGAGGAGGAGAGGGAGAGGGGAAGGATGCAACCACACAGATCAAAGGATTCTCCCGACCTCCAAGTTTTGTCTCAGGTGGCCTTGCTGAACTAGGAGTGGGTCCCTGTCTCTGTATGAATGACCTTGAGGGATTTTTCTTCCACAAACGTATCTAATTGCTGCTTTATGAACTCATGAGGACTTTTAGCTTCCATAACATCTTGCAGCAAGGAGTTCCCTAGTGTACCCCTACGAAGCAGAAGTAGGGCACTGAACAGAGTAAGCCCAACCAGAGGCAAGCAGAAGGTAACATGATGGGACAAGGGAGTGAAAACACCAGCAGGAACTCAGATATTACTGGTCCAGCCTTCATCACAAGCATGACAGAAGAGGGTGGAGGGAATAGCATTGTGCTTGAAAGGTAAGATTTATTGTGACCAGATAAAGAGGGTAGAAGAGCAAGTTTGGGAGTCAAGCTTATTAAAGTGACAGTGTGGAAGATAAGTCTGAGAAGAGCTTTTATTATATGCTGAGTATCTGGGAATAATGGAAGTTTGAGAAGCACAAAAGATGCAGTGATGCAGGAGAGAATAAAAGGAGCAGAGGAGAAGGTGCTGTAGGTCCGACTGAGGTACCTGTCTCCTCAGCATCCTAGCTGTACCAGTATCCCAAACTAGATGTTGAGGAGCAACATGAAAATAATAAATATGAGTTTCCCTATTGTCTGCTTCCAGGGACTTCCTGAGTCATAGAGCTTTGGGTTCTTCGCATACAATAATCCTTGAAATATTATTTCATTCATTTTTCTAACAATTTTCTGGATCTTGTTTGCTTTGAATCTCCCCTGAATCTTTTCAGTTAGTCTGAGACTCTCCTAAAGCTTGGATCCTGGGGCTTTCAGGTAGTCCATGGGTGGCTCAGCTACCTTCATGCTAGCACATATTATGGGGCTGAAGTGGTGGTGACAACCATGGCCCCTGAAGCCCTTTCAGTGCTGAGCTTGATGAAGATGGGAGGGAGGGATGGAGGGTGAAGGAGGTGGGAGACCTCTGTGTCCAGTAATTATTACAAAAGCACCACTGAGCTGGGCCTGTTTTTCCCATGCCATCTGCAGGATGCTGCCAAGTTTGTGACTTGCTGAAGAGATGCCTGCATAGTATTTGTGAAATCAAATGTGACAGTAAAATCTGCTTCTGAGGACAGTACAAGTGACAGCATGGGAAGAAATAAACATCTTTCTCAGCTTTGATTCCAGTGCAGGATGGGACAGAGGAGTAGCATGCTGAGGGGCTTTGAAAGTATCAATCCATTTCTGATCAAGAGCTCCAGAGTATGGATAACATCTTCCTTGCCATGGGGCTCCCAGGGTAAGGATGCCACTAGCAGCCCTCTGTTTGGCACTTGTGCAGGCTAACACTGTTCTGTATTGCTGAAAGGAAGGTTTTGCACCTGCTCAGCAAATGCTCAGACCTGGTCTCAGGGTGAGTCAAGCAGTGATTTCAAAGGGGAGCCAGAAGAGAGTGGCTTTCTAGAGGAAAGCAAAATCTCTGCTGTGCTGTGCACAGTAAAGCACAACTGCTCGAACCCCAGTGCTACTCAGCACATCTGCTGTGAGCATCTGTGGGTGGCTTTATGCTTTGCTGCTTTTATTGGCCCTGCCAACCCCATGTAGGGAAACTCATTTTATATTGCAAGGAGAAGAGCAGTGCTGAGGAGTTCACTGGGTGATCGGAGCGTTGATGTAGGGTCAGTGTGACTCAGTGATGTGCCAGATCCTCTCCTCCATCTGTAGAACATGCTGCAGTGTCTCACATTGCTGTGGATGCTATTTGGTGTCATGATTTGAGTTTCCTTGAAGGTTATGGTTGCTGTGGTCATTTTTGGGTACTGTCTCACTATTTCACATGTCTCTAGTCTCATATTGTATTAGTCAATAGTCAATCTACTTCCAGATTGCAGACTTCTGACTTCTGACTTTTTTCTGACTTCTAGAATTTCCTCTCCCACTAGATGCAGGCATTTCTGACACAGTTCTGCCCTCAAAATATGTGCATCCCTAAAAGTTCCTTGGCATTCTGCTTCTGTGTTCAGTGCATCCAGGGAGCCCCCATCCCCATCCCATGTAAGCAAATACATCATCTGCCTCCTTAGCTGTCCCAGGAGGTTGTTAGATGCCTGCAGGTGGCATGCAGGGTTGATGTCACATAGGGGACTTTGACTCTTGTTTAGTCTATCTTGTTTGTTACATTTTTTCTTTTTGTGAGTGTTTTTCTCCTGTTCTCATGACTATGTGTCATTTTGTCAAGAACCAGGTGCTGGAAAGAGCTCACAAAAGACAAAACCATATTAAGAAAAACTTTGCTTCCTTCTCTCTTTAACTGACTGAAGGCTCTGGCCACACTACTGCCATTTGCTGCAATTTGTGACACCCATGTCCTTTTTCTATATAGAATGCAGAGAGATTTTACTTTACAAATGAAGAATGACATGCTGGACTCCTCCCAGCCCATTCCACCCTTCGTTGTTGAAGTGAAATCAGGTCTTAAAGGTTTAAAGAGTAAAGAAGTACACCTGACTGCTTTTCTGAGCTTTTCAAAAACTTCCCTCAGCTTTCAGTTCATGTTCTTGATGCATGGCCCCTGGAGAAAGAGTGGCATTGTTCCTGGGGGAGACAGTTGCCATCCAGGTACCCATGCCTAAACCCATGCCTGGGCTCCCTTTCTTGTCAGTGGGGTAGGAGTTCTCCTCCTGTGGAAAGTCCTGTTTCCCTGGCAAGGTGAGGTGAAGACAGCTGAGCCTCTTTTCCTCTTTGAATCGAGGAGACTGTAGAGTATTTTGTAGGTATCTTTGTATTTAAGCAAAGTGAGGTGCATCAGTCTTGGGTATGTGAATATACAGTCCAGTACCACATACAAAATAATGTCATTCCCACTGTAGTACTTCTACTCAGTGTTTCCTCTGGTACAGCCAAGAGGAGCTGCCCATGAACTGCAGGAGTACATTGGCAGCTGCTGTGACTGTCGTGCCTTTTCAGTGTGTCCAGGTATACAGCCTGCCAGAATCCTTCACCTGACTTTACTGGTGACTCAGATGGCTCTGTTAAACTCAACTCTCCCTATTTCATTTGCCACTGCCACAGTTTACTTGCTATTTATGAAAATTATCATCCTCTTTTCTTCCTGTGGCATGTTTTTTTGTTTTGGTTGGTTGGTTTTGGGTGGGGTTTTTTGTTGTTGTTTGTGGTTTTTGTTTGTGGTTTGGGGGGGTGTTTGTTTGTTTGTTGGTTATTGGTTTGGGTTTTTGTTGGTTTGGTGGGGTTGTTTTGTTTTGTTGGGTTTTTTTTGCTAAAATTGTAAGATAGAGTTAAGCTGAGAACTGCTCATTTTTCCAAAAAAGAGAGAAAGAGAGAAAAATATGAAGTCCATACATCCATATCAGATTGTTCAGTACATTTGCAAGCTTTATCAGATTTATTTAACGGCTCCTAAATATCCATCAACAATATTAATTAGCGTTAATAATAGTTCCAGTATTTGAATCCTGTACCATTCCTCTGATACTTTGATATCATTGACAGACTGGAGCAGAACAGTCATGAACAGCCACAGTAGTTTAGGTTGGAAGTCCCTTTGAGTTCTCTGGTTCAAGCCCTAACTCAAATCATGACCTCAAAGCAGTCATTACCTAAGGTAATATTTTATGTTGGCCAATTCCCCTCGATCTTATAAATGTGCACTTTATTTGTAACACTGATTTGATCTGGTTCTGTCTCCAAGCACTGAAGTTACTTCTGCCTATGCCAGGAAGTTAAAGGGCCTTCAGCTAGGAGACTTGTTGTAGATCCTTTCTCTTATTGTTTGTAGAAGATGTTGCTTTACATCTTCTTCTCCTTATTAAACTAATTAGATTGAACCTCTTTCCTCTCTGGCAGTAAATCATGTCAGCTGGGGAGGTGGTGGGAAGTTCCAGAGCCATCTCTGGTACAGCTCTGAATGCCTCTGTGGATAGAGGTATTCCACAGCCTGTCTGGACCCTGTGGCAGTGTTAGACCAACGCCACATCCAACACTACACACCAGCCCTGTGTGGGTCTGCCTCCGTCCTACTCTGGCTGGCTGGGAAGGAGGCTGCTCTCACTTTCCAGCCAGTAGCCAGTGCTGGGTTAACCATTAACTCCCAGCTTCACGGCCTGCCAGGGACAGGGTTTTGTTTCCAGAACACTGTGAAGCTGCTCACTGTGGCCTTTCCTGTGCTGGTCCAGTGACATTTCTCATGGGGTTCTGCCGGGGTCTGAGCAGCCTTTCCTGCCTGCAGGCAGCTGCAGAGGCCTTGACGGTGTGTGGACAGCAGGAGGGAGGGTCCAGGAGCAGGACATGGCTGTGGTGGTAAGGGAGGGGACAGGCACGTGGCCAAGGCTGGGTGCACTGCTGCGCACAGGACGCCATGGCTCCTCTCCAGGTACTGTTTGCAGTGTTCCTTCTGGGGCTTGGAAGAGCCTGAGACCAACCACATAGGATGGTGACTGCCCCAGAGTGAGGGAGAGCCTTCAGGAGATGGGTCACAGGGTGCCCAGTGTGCACCAGGAGGGCCCCCGTGGAGTGCGTGGCAGGTGTCTGCCTGCAACCAGGGTCCCCCTGCCTGCCTGGAAAGGCAGCCCAAAGGTGTGTGTCAGGGTGCTGCTGCCTCCCTTACTGGCCCTCTCTCCTCCCCACATCCTGCTCATCACTTCTTGGCACACTATGCAATAGGAAACTCCTCCTGAGTGTTTCCTCTGCAGAGAGCTCCACAAAAATTCTGGAGGTCATGTCCTGTTCCAAGACAGACTGCCTGAATAAGGGCACAGATCAAAGAGCTGCAGTCACCCTCCCTCCACTCAGGTTTGCATTTGCCCTCACATGCTTTGGGCCATGCCTCAGGCCCAGGATAGGGACTAATGCTAATGCTGAGTGCCACAGGGGAACTTCAGATCCTCCCAGCGGCCATTCTGGTCTGCCCAGGGGCCCCTTCCTGCTCCTCCCTCAAAGCACAGAGAGGCTGTTTAGAAAACACTCTGCCAGCTCTGAGCTGAGCTGGGAAGAGTTCACGTTGAGTGTGTCAGAGTGCACCAATGTGTTCTAATCACTGCTCATGCTGAGCAGCAGCAAGGAGAGGTGCAAGCAACTGCTCATCTCCTGGGTGGGTGGCAGCTGAGGGCAACAGCAGCTTTTGAAATGGGAGGGAGAAACTTGAAACTCTACTGGCAGAGTGTCCTTGGGATGTGACTACAGGCCAGGTGAAGATTTCTGCTGAGCAGCCTGAGATGACAGAGAAATACTGGCAGTGTTGAAAGGCAGCAGCTCCCAGTCCCCTCCATCTGCAAGCTAGCATGGGAGGCTTGCCCTGTCCTCACTGGTTACTGTATGGCTGGGGTTTGCATTTTTTCTAATTCTGTTTATGGTTCCTGAGTCTTCATCACTAAGGTGTCTTCAGGAGACTGGTGCAGTGCTGAAAAGAGAGGTGTCTGCTGCATGATCATGTCTGTGTACAGGGAGCTGAGCCCTGCATGAGTGTGACCCTCTACAGCCTGGGGTCTCACACCTGAGCAGCTGCACTGGCTGTGGAGCACTAGGTGAGGGTCCACTGGTGGTGCACAAACCACCTGTGCAGACCAGCAGAGGAGGACACTTCCTGCCCTCAGCTACAGGGAACAGGCTAGTTTTGGAAACCCAGTATAACCAAAGTAAATAGACTGTGGCTCTTCTCTGCAATTTCATTTCACCTAATTTAGTGCTCAGAAATGTGTTTAATTAAAAAGTTATTTATATAAACGTTTATAGTTAAACAGTGAGGATATTTATATTCTGAGTTCTTATATTGATTTTGAGCATTTTTTCTTTCAGGGTGAGATTGCCTCTACTCAAAGAACAATAACATACCGGAAATACACAAGGTGTATACCATTCACCCAGTCTAAGAAAAGCTTTGTTCTGAAAGGAATAAAATAACCATGGCAGAATGTACAGGTTACAAGGAAACCTCAAATCGGCACCTACGTTTCAAATTGCAGAGCCTTAGTCGCCGCCTTGATGAACTGGAGGAAGCAACTAAAAATCTGCAGAAAGCTGAGGATGAACTGCTTGACCTCCAGGACAAAGTTATCCAGGCAGAAGGCAGCAACTCCAGCATGCTGGCTGACATTGAAGCCCTGCGGAAAAGAGTGCTGAAGATTGAAGGCAAGGATGAAGAAATTAGGAAGGCTGAAGAGCTTTGCAGATTAATGAAAGAAAAACTTGAAGAGGAGGAGAGCCTCACTCGAGATCTGAAGTCAGAAATTGAACTCCTTCAGAGGAGAATGGCAGAGCTGGAGAAGCTGGAGGAGGCCTTCAGCAGGAGCAAGAACGACTGTACACAGCTGTGTCTTAGCCTCAATGAAGAAAAGAACTTGACCAAAAAGATATCTACAGAATTAGAAATACTCAGAGTGAAAGTGAAAGAATTAGAATCATCTGAGGACAGGCTGGATAAAACTGAGCAGACCTTAACAGGTGAGTTAGAAAAGCTGAAATCCTTAGCCCTGAGCTTTATCACAGAAAGAAAACATTTTAACGAAAGAGAAAAGCAAAATGAAAAAATAATTCAGGAGCTAACACAGAAACTAGAACAAAATAATAAACTAAATAGGGCAGATCAAACTAGAAATGCATCCAACTTGCTAGAAAGGTCATCCAACAATCTCCTGGACAGAAATGATTTGAGAATTGAGGATGACTTGACTCCTGCACTGCCTTCTAAGGAGACCAGGAGGAAGGGAAGTGTGGATTACCTGAAACATGTAGAAAATGAAACCAGGAATAAATCGGAAAACCAGAAGAATAAAAACCAGGAAGACAACAAAGTGAAAGATCTCACCCAAGAAATTGAGAAACTTAAAACTCAGATCAAACATTTTGAATCTTTAGAAGAAGAACTTAAAAAAATGAGAGCCAAAAATAATGATCTGCAAGACAGTTACTTGAGTGAGCAGAATAAAAACAAACTCTTAACAGGTCAGCTTGAAGAAATAAAAATGCAAATAAAGAAGCAGAAAGATCTGGAGAATGGAGAAGTTGAAAATGAAGATACAAGCTTTTCTAGCAGAGGAAAACATGACCGGCCTAAATACAGAGGTATCATGACTGATTTGACAGCTGCTAAGCACAAGCCAAGGGAGCTCTCACCGCAGCAGCGCCGGGAAAGAGCACGGAACAGAGACTTCTCTGTCAGTAATGACAGCTACAGCCATAGTGGTAAGCAGGTGCCCAGTCCAAGCTTAATGAACAGAAAAGCAGGGAAAGCATCTGGTGCATCTGCCCTTTCAGACACTGCTGTCACAGATACAAGAAGACTGGAAGAGAAATCTTCAGCTTCCACTGTTTCTTCCAGTCAGAAGGAAGGCTGCGTCATGCAGAATGAGGGGAAGAGATCCAAAGAGCAGCCATCTGTCCTCAGCCGGTATCCTCCTGCTGCACAGGAGCAGAAGTCTTGGAAAGCACCTTCCAAACCTGTTGGTGACACAGGCCTGAAATCCAAGGCTGAAAAGCCATCTCAGGTGCTCCGTGGCAACTGCCAAAATGGTGCTAACACACGGGATGAAAAGTCAAACAAAGGAGAGTCAATGGCTTCTTTGGCTGAGAAGCTGAAAACAAGTCAGGCTGAAGTCAGTGACTGCTTGGGGGACACGCAGCTCGCAAGGGGTAACCACACCTCTTCCAATGGCACAGCTTCGGCATACAGGTACCACATGTCCTCCAGCGTGTCAGCCTCAGACTCTGCTGGCTCTAAAGTAGAATCAGCGAGCACTTTTGCTGCATCACACAGACAGCCCTCAAACGGGAGGGCTAAAAGGGCAGTAATCTCCCACGAAAAAGAAGCTGCAGACACATCATTTGGAAGTGCGAAGCTTTCAATGCTAACAAAGCTTTCCCATCACTCCAGGAGTCAGGAAGACATTCTGGAGATTCTCACAGGTCTTGATAAAGAAGACACAGAGCAGTCTTCAAGTTCAGCAACAGACCATGTAAATACGGGTTTAAAAAATGACTCCAAAACCATCCAGAGTAACCAGGAAAAACTTAATTCAGATGAAGAATCAGGAAGGGGCAAAAAAACAACCACTCAGTCAGATTTTGAGACAAGAAGGAAAATCGGTTCCAAGCAGAACTCCAATTCTAGAGGAGTTTTTAGAGCATCACTTTTTGAAAATGACAAAACAACTGTGAATGATGAAGACTCTGCCAAGTACATAAAAACATCAGATGCCAGCAATGGAGGATTGAAGTCCAGAAGGTCATTCAGCCCAAGAGAAGCTCTGAGATCAAAAGCCATCATTAAACCTGCAATTGTTGAGAAGGATATGAAGGCAGTCATGGGAGGGACTGTTTCAGAGGCAGAGTCAGAAAAACAGAAGTCTGTTTTTAAAATGGTAACAAACAAAATGACAAGCAGCATCACAATCTTTCCTTCTGAGCCAACAGCTCCAAGGACCAGTGCAGATGTAGCAGCAAATGAAAGGCACGTTATCACCAGCAGCGTCAGAGTTGCTTCAAATGAGCCTTCAGCATCAATAACAAACAATCTCCCTTCACCCTTTGAGATCTCAATTAATAAAAGTGCTCTGAAATTATCTGAGACAGACAGAAGTGGAGAGGCAGCGCCGAGAAGTAAAGCCGAAACAGTGGTCTCCAGAAGCAGCATTATGCTAAAGACTTCTGAACTCACGGAGAGGAACAGTGAGACACCTTTGGAGACAATCAGCTGGAAGAGCCATGGCTCATCAGAGGCAGGTTCATCCGAAACGAAGCCTGTCACTGTGAGAAGTTCCTGGAGAACAAGACAAGGCCTACATTCCCAGGAGGACTCTCAAACCAAAGTGGAGAAAAGTGCAGCTTCCAGTGCCACAAACTTGTGTAGGTCCTCAGTGGACCTTTCAGAAGTGGAAGGTAATAGTTCAAAAACAGACTTCCTGGAGCAGACTTCATCAAGGACGAGTGCCACGGCTAATTCTTGGAGTACCCCTGAACTGGGGTCCCGAAGGACCAAAAGTAACTTAAGTGCATCTGAACTGCTGACACGCAGGAGCTATGCAAGTGATCCTACAGCAGCTGCTGCTTGGCAGCGGACCACGCTACCTGTAAGTATCCTGTATTCAACACTCTTTCAGTTGATGAGGTTTTCCAAGTTGCCTGTTAGTTGTAGGCTGCATGATTTGAAATTCTTACAGCTTATTTCCTAAGTGCTGCCTCTCCTAGCTCCTGCTGTCTTCCTTCAGTGAATTCACAATTCGCAGTGCCCACAACCTTCTCATATGTGAATTACCAGATTTAGCCTTATTGAAATGAGATCCATCTGCTTGGGTCTTGTAATGCCATGTGAATAACTACATAGTAGCATCAGAGAAGACATAGTCACAGCTTAAGTAGGATGTGGTATGCTTTTCAGAGTGACCTTGTGTGGCACTTCCCATTCGGAGCAGCAATGGAAAAAGGATGGAAATGAGCAGATTTGAGTGGGGTTGTGCCTGAGACAGAGTTGTAACTCTAAAGGCAGCTGTAGAGATAGATAGAGCTCTTTTTGGTAAGAGCTTCACAGTTTCCTCATGTGAAATCAGACTCTGGTCTGGAAATGCTTCCCGGGCATCTCCTAAACAGATGGATGGTGGCTGGTAACACAAGGCTGCTCCTTCCTTGCTCTGTGTCAATATTCCACCTAAAAAGAAGTAAGAGCCATAAGGACAGCTGTGCTCTTTTCCTGTTCTTTTGACTGGTACCAGTGAGGGGAGTCCCTCAAAGCACTGACACGTGCAGACAGCTGGTCTGGTGAGATGTGCCTGCTGCTGGGCCTGCAGGCTCTGGCAGATTTCAAGTGAGATCACTGGCAGCATGGACCCTTCTGGCCATTAAACCCCACAGTGGGTCGTGCTGCAGCTCCTGCCTCTGCTATTCATTTAACACTACTCTGAGCAGCTGCTGCTATTGCCAGTCTGCAGGAGGAACCCAGCTGGAGAATCTGACAGGGCTGGTGGCAGAGGGGGTAGATTCATAACTGAATTACTTCAGCATTAACAATGATGAACTTGTGGAGATAGACAAGGAGTTTTACGTTTTCAGATCTTCTCATCCACTTCTCTGGCTATGAGAAGCACAGAAGAATTTGCACTTAGCTTTGCAGTGAGTCTGCTGCCTGGTGTTAGAAAGTACAGGCTGGTCTTCCAGCTACATTTGGAAACCGAGAATACATTGTCTCCCTAGCCAGGGTGGGTCACAGACGATCTGTACTGCTCATTCATGAATCCAAGCAGAGCTGATATGGTTGAAGTTGTCCTGCATAACAGCAGTTTATGTGCTTGGGAAAGGAGAGATCCATTCCTAGGGTGTCCTTTATCCCAGGGGTTTCAATCCACAGTGCCTATAACCTTGACTCTCACAACTGAAGCAGTCTCTACTTACAACTGAGTTCATGTGTGATTGGTCGTGGAGCCCTAAACAGTGGGAACTCATGGATTTCTTTTCAATCTTCCTCCTGGCAGCCCACCCAGGGCTGAGTGTAGCTCTGCAGTGCGTTCTGCAGGTGCTCTCCAGGTTGCTGTCAGATCAAATTTGCCAGCTGTGCAAGGTACCTTCACAGCAGTTGAGGTGTACCTGACACAGCAACCTGATCTCTGCCTGGTCAACCCAAGTATATCCAGGATTAGCTGGCTTCCAGCCTTGCCTGTGTCAGGAGAGCGACCACATGTTTAGTTAACATAGGACTGAGCTCGGGATCTGTCTCCACATAGTCACAAACTTGACTTTTTGGTCATAGATTAAGTGTACTTTTACGTTATAAATGAGGAGTGTGAGGTTAACCTGAAAGACTGCAGATACACAGGTGTACTAGATATAGCAAATTGCATGCAACTTCAATTGTTGCGTATGCCCTTGGGGAAAAAACCCTTTGAAGGGTGTCTTCAGGCTTATGATATCCATCATATCACAACAGCTTGTTTCTGCTGGAATTTGTGTTTCAGTTAAAGATGTAGCTATTTTCTCTGGCAGAGGGCTGGGCACTGAGCTCTCCTATGAAGGTATCACTGTCACCTCTTTTCAGCTCCACTGTCCACAGCCTGACATTCCCTTAAGAATCTTATTTGGGAAACGCAGGATCTGTGCTGTTTTGGCCAGAATCCTCTCTTCCATTGCAGCCTTCCCTTTGTGTATTGCTGATGCTGGCAAATGTCCCTAATGAAGCTACAGGAGGTAGTGCAGCTCTGTGCTGCAGAAGCAGCAGCTCGTTGGAACGCTGCTTCGGGAGCCCCAGAGAGCAGGAGCTGCTGATGGGTGAGTGGGTGTTGCAGCCTGGGGACCAGCTCCCTCTGCTGCTGGCAGCCAGCCTTCTCGGGCTTCCTAAAGACCTGAGGCAACACACGACCTCAAGCAGTCATTCTGTTAAGGTTAGTGTTTCACATAGTGAAGTCTGTATTTCTCTGGTGTGATGTTTGACTGATGACAATTAGTGCAAATGCGCTGGCAGTCAGGGAGCAGATGAGCAGCAGCAATGTCAGAGGAATGCATGGTTTTCTTATGCCTCTGATATTAATATGACTGGAGCTGGGCTGTCTGCTGCATATATTTGGCAAAATCCTAAAAGTAGGCTTGTCTTCAACGGAAGACATCATCCCTTCTTCCGATGGGCACATCTGCTGGAAAAGTCTGCCAGGCAGTGACCCAGGATGTGCTGCCTCTTTCCCCTTCTCTCCCTTACTTCAAGGACTAATGTACAGGGCATCTGTGGTGGGTTGACCCTGGCTTATTGACAGGCTCCCATCCAAAGCCCTTCTCTATCACTCCTCACCATAACTGGATAGGAGAGAGAAAATAGAATGAAAGTGGAGATAAGGGCACTCATAGATTACTGTCACCAGCAAGATAGACTTGACTCGGTGAAATTAATTGCATTTTTACCAGTCAAAATCAGAGCAGGATAACAAGAAGTAAAACAAATCTTACAAACACCTTCTCCCTGCTTCTCCCTCCTTCCCAGTCTCTACCTCTTCACCCCCAGCGGTGCAGGGAGATGGGAATGGGGTTGTGGTCTGTTCAGTACATG
>VZTJ01006507.1:803043-838422 GCA_013397795.1 Orthonyx spaldingii
AAAAAAAAAAAAAAAAAAAAAAAAAGCTGGTTGCAAAATATCTATGAAGAATTTATATAAAAGGGATGTGTTTCAGTTACATGATTATTTTTTTTATAAAAATTATTTGGAGGAAGGGAAAATTACTTTTGAAAAAAAAGTGTTTCTTTTTGGAATTTTAAAGATGTTTTTCGAAGTGTCTATTTTTAACCCTTCATTTTATTCTTTTACATGTCATGACATGTGTCAAGTTGCATAACAAGACAAAAAGATAATGCTTTTAAAGTAATACCGAGTGGCAGCTCTAATAATCTTTAAATTATATTAAATGGTATCAACTGCTATCTTTTATTGACATGGCAGTGCTAGTAGAATGAGATAATGGGGAAAAATTTTAAACTCAAACTCCAAACCAAAAATCAAAGAAAGTGAAATTCTGAAGCTAAATTCAGACTTCTGAACTGCCTCCCCCTGCCCCATGTTTATCAGGAAAGATTGGAAATCCTTGTGGATTGTGCAGTCTGAAACCACAGTGGATGTAACAGTCCTGTGCAATGGCTGTGTCCTTCCTGAGCACCCTGCTCTGCTCAGCACTCACTGTATGTCAAGTTCACCACCACCACCCAAAACCAGACGGATTGCCTGAGCAGCAGCAGCAGCTTCCCTTGCCTCCGTGTGCCCTGCTCCCTGCCCACAGCAGATCTGGCCCCACAGCCTGCCCAGCTCAGCACTGCTCTGCAGGACTGCTGGCCCTGCCCACCACAGGGTGCTGCCTCTGACTCTGCCCCTTCTTTTCATGTGCCCCTCCAAACTAAATCTGCTGCCTCAGCAGCCCAAATGCTTCACACAGTACCTGTTTGCTTAGCCTTGGAGCAGATGGAAGAGATCTTGGCATGTACCTGCCTCTTCAGTCCTCACAGGGATTCCCTCTCTGCACATTCCCCAACCTGCTGCTAAGCAGCTCTCCAGCTGTATAACCTGAACCACAGTTGCTGTGGGAGAGCCACTGCTGGGCACTGCTGTTCCACCTCCAGAAACCCAGCATGTTGTGGATGCCTTAGGTCACTGCTGCCCAGGACTTGCAGCTTGTACAAACGGCTGGACAGCATGTACACACTGAGGAGGACAAGGATCACTTTGGGCAGTGACTGAATGGCTTTCCTCACAGTGCCAGCCCCATCCTGCTGCAGGACACAGGTCCGCATACCACGGGACGTCCCTACACATCCACCAGCTTTCTCCTTCTCACCTTGTTGGCATGGATGTGGTTTAGCATGGTGCTCCCAAAGAGCCTTCCAAGGGAAGTGGTTTCAGCCCTGGTGAGGCAATCTCTGCATCCCTGTGATTCAGCATGTGGGATGAATGCAGGCTTCCCTGTGCCTACCTACAAAACACTGGCTTACCCATCAGTTTTTCAACCCCACTGCACACCCCAAGAACACGTCTGAAGTGCAAGGGAAGAACCACCAGCAATAATAGCTGTTGGGTTTTCTCCTTCTGTCAGCCAGGACCAGGCTTTGCCCAAGCAACCAGAGGGCTTTACCCTGCTGCTCAGCTGGCTTAGCCCCAGCTACTGCCCCAGCAACAGCGCTGCTGGCACTGTCTGCTGTCTTCAGGTGCTTCTCACAGATGTCTCTCCTTTCTCCAGCTGCCTCAGTTATTTGTTCAATATTTTACAGCAGACACCTTGAACTCCTGCTTTAGACTCAAGTCTCACTGCTTGTAAATACTGGACACAGATGTCACTTGGTAACTGCACACTGGTTGTTTTTACCACAGCTGAGATTAAATCTGAGAAAGAAAACCCTACCTAGAATGGAAAGGGGCCATGCCCTCTAGTCAATGAGTGCAATAGGAGCTGATTGTATTATTAACCTTATAGCAATGACTTCAGGAAACACAATGTGTTTACTCAAATTGCACACTTTTTTTGAACAGCTGTAAAATAGAGTATATGTGTAAATATTGCCATCACTGAAGAAGTATTTGTAATTTTAGCATATAAATATAACAGGCTTTTCAGTAGGCTTGATGATGCACAAGGCCATGCATCGAGCCCTTGGGTAATTCCAAAGTTGTAAATGTATTTGCTGTACAGAGGAAGTGTGTCAGTGCTTGCTGCTCCCAAGGAACCTCAGCTGCCGGTCCCTTTTAGGGAGCCAGTGCTTTCCCCAGAAGGGCTGGCTCCAGTTTGAGGGGCTGGCAGCTCACTGCTTCATGGAATGGCTTCCTGCGTGTCCGGAAACACCTCCACAGCCTGCAGAGCTGCCTCTCCAGCTCCTCGGGGGGTGTGCCCACTGATGCTGTGCAGTGTGGCCCCACAGCCCTCCTGTGGACAGGACCTCCAGCAAGGGAAAAGGGCAGGAAGCACAGGGCAGAGTGATGCACCTTGGTGCTTCAAGAGACACTTGACACAAGCGATTTCCTAGCTACAGATTGAAGCAATAGTCACATTGGTGTCATCTCTAACACAGTAGACCTCATCTCTGCCACCCTTGCACACCGTTGAAGCGATCAGGGCACTGTTCCAGGCCAGCCTCCCACTGGCTGGGCTGTGTGCAACAGAACTCGAAGCCATTGTTGCAGATGCCTCCGATGGTCAAAACCCAAGGCCCAAAGGATCATCCCCCTGGGCTGCCCCATGTGCAGTGCCGGCTCCAGCTTTTGGGAAGCAGCACTCCAGGCTGCATGGAATGTATTTTTAAGAGAATAAATCTATTTTTTTGTATTTGTGAACATGTATTTGGGTGGGGCAGCTTAGTTAGAAGACAAATAATGCAAGAAATCTTTTCATAATCAGAGATTCATCCAAGTTAAGCAGATTTTCCAGGGTTGTGTTATTACCTTTTTCCCTAAAGCAAATTTTGTGTCCAACAGAGCTATCAGCAGTGTTCCACCGTCCTAGAACTTGCCCTGTCTCAGCATGCTGAGCAGAGGAAAGCCAGTGCTTTCCTCCCCAGGCTGCCCATGCAGTGGATACAGATGGTGCTCACCTCCTTCCAGTGACACAGTGCTCTTAGTCTGCATGCCAAATGTAAACACACACTTATCTGCATGTCTCTCCTGACTCAAACACTGTCAGTGCTACAGTATATAACCAATAAACACTCTTCTCTTTTTACATGGGTGTGATGTGGTGTTTACAGCTGAGCCCTGTTTACAGCAGTGCCCATTGCCTGGGGGTGCTGCTGCCCCTGGGAGAGGCACTGAGGCAGCAGAGCGTGTGTGTGTGTGCTGGGGGGTTCAGTGCTGGAGCTGAGCACCTTGCACTTCGTTTTGTGCCCTTGTTGTGACATCTCACACACTCATGCCAGGCTGCATTGCAGGCAGGGATGGTGCATACACAGCACATCGAGTTGTACACAGCTACTCTCCACTCACGCTGGCTGAGCTGGACATGGCATTGCTGAGAATGGGGGGAGGAAGAGCATTACTACAGAGTGAAAAAAGTCACCACTTGGTTAAAGTTCTTTCACTCTGCCAGTATTGATTGTAGTGGAACCAGGATCCATTGGTCACCTCCTGGACAGTGCTGGAGGATACAGATGCAGTGCAATGACAAAGTCTCCATCATTTCCAGCTGTATGCAATGTGCAGGTAGAGTTAGCACAGATACAAGTACAATTAGCAGCTGTCACATACAGGATGAGCCCATGTGACTGTAACTTGAAATACACTGATTTGCAAGGGGTGCACCACACTTTATAGAAAAAATTCCTTTCCTTGTATCTGGTTTATTCTGGTTGCAAAACTGGACATGGTTGCAGAAGCTTTATAAAATGGGTTATTATTATGGATGGACAGTTTAGGAGCCACTTCAGCTGCTGCTCCCTGGGTAGAGCCCATTAATGCAAGGTGAAATCCTACAGAGAGACCATCTGTTAAATATTTGTCTAAGAAAACTAAATTTGGCTTGGCTGAGCCCTTTCTGTCTGACTTCACACAGGCAGCTACTGAACATCATTAAAGAGGTGGTGGTTTACCTGTAGCTACAAAACCTGCTGTGTCTGGCCTGCTAAGAACAGCAGAGATCTGTGAACATGCCAGTGGTGTTACTCTCCAAAAGTGCCACGTCTGCTCTGAGTCTGTTCCATGCCAGCAGCTCTAGCACATGCCACAGAGCAGTTCTTTGCCTTGTGGTTCAAGGCCAGGCTCACCACTGCTACATGGGGACAGTGTAGGATGTGCACTGGACCAGTGGCCACCCACCATGGCATTGCTGCTTAATAGCCAGAAAACGGCACTTTCTCCAAAATGTTTTTTTTTTGGCTCTGATCTTTCTGATCAGTCACATTTGCTTGCTTCAGTGGGTTTAGGTGATCCTCCTGTTGCATACAAACAGGTGTACTCTCATTACTCCAGCTGCAAACCTCTTTCCTTCAGCCACACCTGTAAGAAGGTTGCTGCTGTAAATCATCTTTATTGGTGAGATGTTGAGCCAGAGCCTGTGTGCTGCCCCTGCCCTGGCTGTCAGTGCCTCCTGCCCTGGAGGGCACAAAACACATCAGGCAGCCTGAATCTCAGACTTTGGCTTCCAGTTTTTTTAACTCCTTCAGGTCCTGTCACGAAGATACGAAAGGGTTAATGGCACATGGCTAGAGGAAGTGTCCACTGTGTCCTTCTCACCCCTCACTGTCCCTTCTAACAGCCCTGCCCCTTGCCTGTAGGGTGTGCAGCTTTAGTCCGGTGCTCCCAGCGCTTTTCCTGAGGGAGGGATCCTTCCTCCCCTGGTGGGCTTTATCAGCTCTGACTCAGGAACTGGGGCCTTGCTCAGGGAGAGGTTTCCCACGGGCCTGTTGAAGCCTCCTATGCTGCCAGCCCCAGTGCCTGTGCCAGCCCCCTGACCTGTGCCTGTGGCTAAGCGGGCTGTATGGCATCGGCCCAAGTCAGGGAAAGTGTGGGTGGAGGCCAAGGGGTTTGCTGATCATATTCTGTGGCTCTTTGAATCCCTGCCCTAGTACAGCAGCGCTCTAACAAAAGGCTTAAGGTGGTTGGGGTCCACTGGTATGGCCATGGCACTCTTGTCTCCCTACTGCCAGCTCCAATACACCTCTCACTTTAACAGCAGCAGGCTCCCCTCTTTCCTCGGAGTCTTCACCCCTGGCCCAATATGTTACTCAAGACATTATTCACTGGTCACTCTCTGCTCTGTCATTCAAAAACGTTCCTGGACCCCAAAATCCACTCGCTTCATAATTTAACATATGGTCTCACCCCCCAGCAGCCTCCAAACTCTCCAAACAAACATTCCATTCGTTTCCCCTGGTCTGTGTGGAAATTTAGCCCACTGCTGACCAAATCCTGTGTGAACCAAGTCCCTGTGAACAGAGACCCATGGATAGGTGAGAGACAAACTGCAAAAAGAGCATGAGAAAAGTTCAAGAAATAAGTCTAATGCTAATAGGGAAAGGAAGAGAGGGAAAAAGAACTAAATGCTTACATAAAACTGCTCTGTGCAATGAGAGGAAGGCTCTATGTGCTGAGTTATAAGGTGACTATGTGGAAAAGCAGCCAAACCAAAGTTATTTTCAGAAGCATAATGGCAGCTGCAACATCATTTCAACAACCTGGCAGAAACAAAGCCAAGAGGTACAGAGTGCATCCCCTACATGGAGCAGAAATAGGTCCCTCAGCTAACTTACTGTCTAGGCAACTCTGTCTCTATGTAAACAAGTATTAATATTTCTTCTTTTGTTTAAAGTATTTAATGAAACAGTATGATCAGCATACTCAGAGATACCAGGTTACTCTCCACAGCAGGATGCAGATGGTGTAGCAGCCAGTGGACCATTTTGGAGAGGTGTGTTGCTGTCACTGGTAGGCAAACAGTTGCCCCAAATTCTTGAATGCCAGACAGGAATAGGACTGATCAAAAATATTACTCTTCGAAACAAAACCATAAAAAAAACCCCACAAAGTTTACATACATTCTACACTAAGCTACTATTCGTAGCAACCAGCTTCTAGAGACCCTTGTGCAATTACCAAATTGTAAATACACACATAGGTAGAAAAAACCCCGGCACACCTAAAAAACCCTCCAGCTATTTTGACTTTCACGAAGTATCTGCAGAGTCAAAGTCCGTGACCAGCTTTGCAGTAAAGGATTCTGTTTACACTGCCCCTTCAAATAGCACTAAGATTTTGTAAAAGGCTGCCCAGCCAAAGGCTCAGCAAGCTTCTCTAAGGCCATTCTCAGACAAGAGTTGTACAGTAACTCAGGGTCCTCTCAGCAGACGCTGCTACCAGCTGGCGAGTGTCTCCATCCCAGGGTCCGCAGCAGCAGCGCTGTGGGCTTTGCACTCCTCTTGTGACGCCTCCTGCTTCCCTCACATGCTGGCAGCCTGCTGGGGGGGCACGCCGGCCGTGGGCTGCCGTGGCAGGGTGTACATGGCCCCCAGGAACTGGTCAGCGATGCGCCCGGCTTCCCTCAGGCCGCTCAGCAGCGCGCCGTGCACGGTGGCGGGGTAGTTGCGAATGGTGTGCTCACCCGCGAAGAACAGGCGAGGAATGGGCTGGGGGGCAAAGAACACTGTCAGGGGTTGCTCATGTTTTGTCAGATTCCGCAGCAAATGATGTTTTAAGAGTGTTAAAAGCCCTCTAATCACACCACAGTCTCCACTAACATGAAGGTGGTGCATATAGGATAGTCCATATTGAACCTATTTTTACCTGTGTACAAATTACCCAGAAAATAAAGCTCTGTTTGATAAGCAATGTTTGCAGAGCCAGAGAAGCAGAGGAGGGTCATGTCCCAGCTGTATTGAAACAGCATTTACAAGCTGTAACTGTAACTTTACAGCCAAGCTGTCAAATATGTTTAGGAAGAATAATTTCTGAATATGAACTCTAGCACAGTGAACAAACAACAACTTCAACAATTCACTTAAATCAGCAGTTTCTCTTTAAACTGAGACCTAAACTACCCACAGAATCATGAAAAGTAGGAGAAAAAACGAACGTTCATATATTACATTCTGCAGGGAATCATTTTATTCATAGCTGTGTGTATTAACAACTTGTATCATTAGAACAAGAACTCAAATAAAGCCAAAGCCACACATCCTTTCCTGGCAGTGCTTTCAAGAGTGGCTGTTGCTTTCAGACTTTATTCCCTCAACATGAACTGGAGATGACTCCTGCCTTCCTTGTGTTGGCCCCCTGTCTGGAAGAGACCTTTTGATTCCTGTTTGTGTTGCTCTGGCCTTCACCCTTTTTCAAATCACCACAACTCACTTAAATATGGTGATGGACAACAAAAATATGGAGTATGAAACACTGGTACAATATTAAATACTCTGTTCAGACAAACTGGCTTTCTGAATAAAAATGCTCTTTTTTTAGCAAAAAAAGGACACCAAACCTGTGATGACAGAATTAATGGATGAAAAAATTAATTATTTTACAGGTTTTAATCATTAATTGTAAGATGCAAGTTATCTAAAGTTATGTTTGGATATGCATGCAAATTACTCAGAAAAATCATTCTGTTTTGAGGTTTTTCTAAAAATAACTGGGACATTTCTCACCTGTGGAGCACCTGGAATGGCTGGCCCTGGAGTAATTGGCTGAGCCATCAAATCATAGTCATTTCCAGAAGATCCAGCTGCTACATAGGAGTACGACCCCCGGGCCCATGGGTCAGCACGCCAGCGGGACACCACAGTCTCTTTAGGCTGAGACAAGACAGGAGCTTCAGTTGTTGACACAGTGCAAGTTCTACAGTTTGTGACAAACACAAACAATGCAAATTGCAACAATATAAGGAACAAAGCCCTTGGGCTGATGTTAAGGGTGGAACTCCACTCTGTGATAACACATACTAAGGTAAATCTTAGATGGCAATTCCTTAAGTCTCTCCAGTATATTACCAGACCCTACTGCATGTAGATCCTCAACTACAGCTGCACACGCCCACTGTGTGTTTCCTGTTTCTTCTCCATTGTCACCATGATGACAATGCACTCTTCCTACTCCTTCAGCCCCAGCTGCTGCCTGTACTGACCTGGGGCACAGCGCTGCTGCCAAAGATGCCTTTGAGAATGGCAAGGCACCGACCAACAATGACATCATCACTGATGTTCTCCATGATCCCTGCTGCTTCTCCTGCTACCAAGGCCAACAGAATTGGTGCTGTGGGGGACAGGAGAGAGAAAAAAACAACTGAATTATTGAAATCAAACATTTTGAGCAGACAAGTTGGACTTGGATAGACATGGATCTGCAGTTAAGCCACGAGGTTAGAGACTAAAGAAATCCAACGGAAGTAGTCCTAAATTTCCCACCATCATGTCAAAATAACAAAAAGAAAATGAACTTATGTATGCCATGGTAATATTTGGAATTATCAAGAGAACAGATGTATTAAAAAGTAGATAAAAACATCAGGAAGTACAGCACGCAGAAGAGACAGGAAGATTTCTTCAGTGAAGACATCACTTAGTAGACATAGGAGCATCCACTGGGATTTAAGACCCAACCATGCTACATTTCAGGGAATTCAGTACCTTCCAACCCATCTAATTTAGGCATGATTAACATCAGCAGGGCAGTTAAGTTACCAGTATAAGTACTTCCTTCATACAAATACCTAGATTTCTCCATTACAATGCACATTCACATTAAATAATCTCAATGGAGTGAAAGCAATGAGCAGTAGAACGATTTCCAGAAAAGCAGCAATTCTGAGAAGAATTCAGAAGTGAAATGGACAGGTATCGAATAACTCGGCTGTCGTGAGACTCCCTTGCTAAGAGCATTAATGTAATTCTAGGATACACACAAAATAGATGTTGTTTTCCCTCTGGCCAGCTGTGGTAAGAGTAAGCTCTCATTTCTGGCAATCACAAGGTCACGGAAAATTTAGGTAAGTATTCAAGAACTACCAAAATAACCCAAGGGCAAGAAAGAGGCATTTACAAGTGACTCAGACATCAGCACAGTTACTTAATGAAAACTCTCTCAGTTCATCTTTCTCCTGCTGGAGATATTTATGAACCCTTAAATTTAGCAAAGAAAATACTACAGCTAGGAACAGATGTCAAGCATGTTGAAATAGAAAATAAAGTCCCCACTAAAAATCTGGCCTAAACTTCTGTACAAATTTCCAAAGTGATCAGTGAATTTGTTCTGTCTTGGTATGCATGGAGATCACGTGCACATGGGTGGTGTAACATTCCCATCAAGTCCTTAAAGACAATGGGGTGAAGTTCAGCTTCAAATATTCAGTCTAGAAGACCCAATTAAATAGTCTGGTTAAAAACAATAGCCTTTAAATTTCTGAAGAATTATAGCTAGATTAGTAAGAGTTGTTACTACACACACAATTACACTACTCAAGCCACAATTAAGACACAAATATGCAGGATTAGAAGCATTTAATAGAGAAAAAAGATACAGGATGGCTCCTATAGTTTAACTCCATTTTCTAAAAGATCAAGGCCAGTCTTTCAAACAATTGAAGGAAGGAACAAAAAACTGGTTTCCTATAAACATATTTTTTCTTGATGGAACAACTACATAACCAAAATGCAGTTCCCAGTGAATTTCTTAGTGAAAACATGCATTCAGACAACCCCAAAATATTTTTATGGAAATCCAGTCTTTTTTTTTTTTAAGCATTTATCTAGACCTGCAGTGCTGTTTTCTGCTTCCTAAAAATACCATCTTCTTATCATACCCATATGTGAACACTACAGCATTTAAAAATGTTTTTTTCTAGATCTGAAACCATACAAATAAGAGACTGGCAAAAGCAGACATGCACCACAGCTACCTTTGTACAGGTTCCAAAAGAGGAAAAGTTCTCCTCTGCTTGCAGTAGTGCTCCCAACGTGGCCAAACAAATTGACACTTGGATCCCAGAAGACACGATCAAAACACAACACAACCTAGAAAGAAAGAGTATCAACAGTTAGGAAGAGCACAGGGAAGAAATAAAAATGAAGACAATTACATCATTGGTGTTTATCACTGGACAGGCCATGAAGGGGCAGTCTGGTGAATATACAGTGCATATACATAACACACAGAGGCGTATGCCTACAACTGCCTTCCCACAGGTTAGTGTGCTCTCAGAGTTTACCAATTTTCTGGTTACCAAGTTCCATCAGCCCTGCTTCTGCCATTTAATTCTTTTAAACCTGCTTGGGAAATAGAGAAGAGGCCCTTACAGTTCCTTCCTCAGACAATTTTCATCATCAAACCCTAGCAAAACAGCTGTGGGAAAGGCATTCTTCCTCTCCCCCAGCAGACATATCCCACCCACATTTCAGATTCTATCTGTGACAACCTCTGGCCTACTGGCAGTTCCCCCAGTGACAGTGCACCTTGTTCAGGTTGCCAAACCCCATACGCTGCACGGCAGAGGTTTTCCACTCGGGAAGAGGCGGCACGAACTGAACGGCTGGAGGCTGCTGTTTCAGCACTCCCAAGGGCAGAGTGCACAGCACAGCATCACACTTATAAATGAAGGTCTGGCTGGTGGAGCGGGTATTTACAGCTATCACTTCACAGCCTGCAAAGGGGAGAGAAAAACAGTTTAACAGGCCAGGAGGCAAGAGCATTGGATTACAAATTAAAGACACTACCATAACCACATCAGAAAATATTTTGTTTATGGAGACAGCTTTACAATGACAGTACTTAACTTGTAGGCAAGTTGTTACTGGCCACTTAGCTCTATTCCAGAAAACACAATTAACATAGCATCTGAAAATGGCCTTGCTGGGATAAGCCTAAAGGTTCATCCAGGTCAGTAAACACTATTTAAATATATCCATAAATAAACAACAAGTAGAGAGTGAGCCTCTCATTACATTGCTCTCCCAGCTGACAGTTTTCCAAGCCCATTGTTTTGAAGAACAACAAAAAGATACATTCCTTCCATTACATTCATTTATACTTCTAACAACAGGTGCAGTAGCACCAAGCCTTCAGCAGTCCCAGACCTCTTACTCCAAATGCTTCACTCAATGAAGTGAAGAAATAAGAGAATAAATGTGAACTATCAGTAAATACAACTGAAAAAGACTGTGTCAGATGAGTCACAGAAATAACCAAAAAAACATTCTACATGAATAAATCTCTAACTTCTTATCCCAATAAGGAACGTGGCTGTTTATCTAACCCCAAACATGTAATGGGAGGGGTTTTACAGTATCAGTCCTCACACCTACTTCCAGAAGCACTGAAATCTACTTTCTGTGCTCATAATCCTTCAAAGCAGTTTCCTGGAGCTTTCACACACCTGATGCTGTGTAGCGAACCTGTCGAACTGCCGTGTTTAATTTAATATCCAACCCTTCTGCTAAGGCTACTGGCACACAGGAATATCCATTCCTCACAGTCAAGTGACTGCCTGTGAATTCAAAGTCATCATCCTAAAATGAAGAGGCACAAAAAGCATGCATTCATAAAGAAGTCTCCTAGATCAACAGAAAATAATCAACAACTCCACATAATAGCAAAAAATATTTCAAGAACTTTTTTGAAAGAGTCAAATAAATGTGAAATTCCTTCTGATTATTAGTCAAGTAATAAGTAGGGAATCTTTCAGCAGACAGTACTGACAGAGATTGCTTTGGCACTAACAAAAAGCTGTCTGGAATTTCATCATCAAATAATAATCACATAAGAATTCAGTACCTGCACAAAAGCAGACACACTTAACAGTTAGAAACTCTTAACAACGAGAAACTTCATGAGAATGAAACAAACATAGTTCAAGTTTTTAGTGAATTGCTGAGTACTGACTACCTACCTGGTCCCAGTGCTTCAATGAAAGTGTAGAAAGGGGTGTAGCATTAGCAAATTCCAGGTTTGCAAAATGCCAGTCGAGTATTTGCCTGTCTCTTGATGACAAATAAACGTCACTAGAAGAACCAAATACAACACAAAGACATTTAGTTTGTTAGAACAGGATATTGTAAATGCATTGCTTCCGAAAATTTCTTCACGGTCATTTTTGAGTCTCTCCTTAGTGAAGAAACAAAAATATTAAAACACAACACAAACAGGTCCTGTTTCAAACATCTGGACCTCTCTCATGAAAGCTGAGTATCAAAACCCAGCAAATTCAGATTTTTAAAGCAGAGTTCATGTAAAATACTCAAAGGGGAGCTAGAAACGTCAGAAATAAAAGAGGTTACATAAATAATGGCTTAAGTAGCATGCATAAAGACAACAAAAAACCTAGTAAAATTGCACAGAAGAATAATATTCTGCCAATATAAGTAGGATTGTAGACTATCATTACTGACAGGTATTTAAGTCCTCAAACACCTGAGATGAGGCACTGATTACTGCCAGGAGTTCTCCAGAATCACCCTAGTTCAGAACCACCTTTCCTGTTTGAGTCCTCTCTAAATATGAGGACAGTGAGTTCTAAAGCTGAGGGAGCTCAAACTCCATGTGTGTACCTTTCTAACCCCGAGTTCCCATAATAAAAGCATACCATAGCATTTCTGAAACTTGGGGAAAAAATAGTAAAAGAATTGCTTTCCTAAGTATTTATTTTTTTAGTTTGTATCTTTACCTTGGTGGATTGGCTTCAAGTTCTTGTAATTTCTCTTCCAGTTTTCCTTGTGTTTCTGCCAATTCATCATATTCCTATTAAGATTAAAAGCCAACAGTAAAACCAGTTTACATGTAAAATGACTTGAAGACATCATGTAGCATCAGACTGTACCTAATCAAGAGAAATCACTAGAAAATTCATGGATTTAGTGGAAGCTAAACCAAGTTTGTTATTTTTCTCAACATTTACTCCAGTGTATTTTGCTCTTCTGGTGTTTTTATATCTAGAGCTCTGTGTCACACTGCAAAAAGATTAATTTGATATTTCAGGAATTTAAACACTCGGAACCAAAGAACATGTGGGTCCATTACACTCCTGATATTTTAAGGGTTCTTGTGGTACTGAGAGTTTCATATTCCACAGGCTACTTCTTCTATTTTTCTCTCTCTTAGAAGTTTACAGCTAATATTGAACACAGAGATTTCCAAAGCAGAATCAACCATACATAAAAAGCAAAGACACGATCTAATTCAAGCTTCTTCCTGATTTTAGAAAATATAAAACTAGGTATAAAGGCAACAATCATCTTGCTTCAAGGCACAATAATTTGCAGTGTCCAATAAAAGCAACAGGAGTCCAAAGCTGTTCACTAGTGACAAAATAGAAGAGCCACTACTTATGTATACACACACACTCCCGAGCTAAAGGTACTCAGTGCAGCCCTACCAGTGTTCAAATCCAGAGTAACTGTCAATCACATTCTCTTGACAGCACTGGATCATAGTGGGAGATGTGGAAACATTGATATTGGCTAGTTTTATCTGGTGGCTGAAGCCCTGGGAAAACAGACAAACATACTCCATGTATGTCATCCTTCACCTTGCAAAGCGCAGTCAAATCTCGGTGCTTGCTTTTCACGAGGAACTCTGCTGTAATATCCCGAGGTGGCTTCACTTCTGATGCTTCCTTATACTGCTGATGAAGCTCTTTAATCTTCTCCTTTAAATTCACCATCTTTCCAGACAGAGCAGGAAAAGGAAGAAAGAAATGGGGGAAAAAATATGAGGAAAGGCAGATTTCAACAAGTTACTGTGCCAACTGGATATTCACCTCAAACTGTGCCATTATACCAAGGAGATTTCCTGGTTTTGGCAAGTATCACTTACATGCAATTCTACCTCCAAGAAGTCACAGTAAAGACCACCAACCCTCAAGCAACATGGCTTAAACCCAACATCATTGATTTCTTACTATGTTGCAAATAATTTGAGAGCTGTCCACAAAAAGAAGTTTATGGAAGTTGAGAAACTTCCACAGAGAAGTAAACATGTCATTTACCACAAGCAAAAATAATGGAACTAGGTGTAACCCACTGGTTCTGTACTGCAAATCAGATGTATAGTGAAGCCAGGAAACATTTTTAATAGCTCCCCAACAGCCTCAGCCAGTATCAGCACCTCTAAAGGAACTTATGAAACATCACTCTTTACCATGTCTGTCCTCTTCCCTTCTTTTCCCACATTATGTTTTATGAATTTTGGCCTAACAAATTTTTCTCCTCCTCAAGTAGGAGACACCTTTGTCCTAACAGGGCTTTTAAGCAAAGAGATATTTTAAGAACAGCATTAATAGCAACTCTCTGATGTTTTTCTTTGTACATTTTTGTACATTTTGCCACCTTCTGAGGAATACTGCTTATCATCTTGTTCTAAATGTCATCGTCTGACCTTGTTAAGAAGATCTTTCAATTCCTCCTGTGTTTTCACAATTTTTTTCCAGTGTTCAATCTGCTCATCCTTCACATGCTTCTCCTGCAATCTAGAAAAGGCGAGAAGTGAGAGTCAGCTCAACATAAAACCCTTGTGTTAATGAGAAAACTTATTATCACAATCTAATTAGTGGAACACAATAAAATCACATGTCATAGGATATTTTAGTAAGTACTTGTATGGCAGTTGGAAAGTTAATGCAAGTTTCTGTAAATAAGGGATAGGTGGCTAGCTAAAATGTGAGTCTGAAGTTACCTGCTGCTATTAAAGACTGTTACAATTGCCAGTAGCTTGCAAGTAGCATTAGTGTGCTGTATGCACACCAATCACACTGACTCACTGTAGCAATGATTTTCAGAAAACTTTCACAAAGAGAGGTTTGCTCCTTTAACCATCAAGCAGCTGTATTAAGAGGGTAATGCTTGCTTCTAGGAGCACCACAATTGTTTCAGGTATCTTTTGGAAATTCATCCACGAAATAGGAAACTCTACCAGAAAGAAAGAAGTCACTTACTGTATGACAACCTCCAGAGCCTGACCTAGGGAGACAGGCTTATTATTGAGAACATTAAAATCCAGCTGATGACTGAGATAGGATGTGGCTTCCAGCAGACGATTAAATTCTTGCTCCACCATTTCATCTTTCTCTTTGGGAACCTAGGAGACAAAAGAGCAAACACTGTTCTTAACCTATTAATAAATAATATAGTTACTGAGAATAGCACTTGTAAAAAAAATTTTGATACCCTCAGCTCTCTCAAACAGTCAGACACCAAGGTCTGTACAACACAATGTCACACTTTGCCAGGATGGGAACAAGAGCTGCCAAATGATGATGACAACAGGCTTCTCTTGCAAGAGAAAACCAAACCACCTTATGGGTTCATAAGATTTCCTTACTGGAAAGGAAGGGTGTGTTCATCAAAGCTACAGAAGCTTGCCAAAAGACTCTGATGGTAGGATGGCTCTGCACAACCACAAGGCTTTAGAAGGCTTGGCATAGTTCAGTGAAGTAGACAGACAGTAATTTATCTTCTGGAATGGTCACTGTGACTAAAAACTACCAATCCAGCTTTTCTAGGATGATGGTGGAAACACTGAGGACACGTATGGAATGGTGGTATTTGACTGTACTGATGATACTCAGTTAAACAGTGAGTGCTGCCAGTGTGAAAATGCCTGTTATGTGATGAGAGCTCACGTGCTGGAAAGAGCAAACCTCACATCTGTTAAACCACGCATGGGTTAAACACAGGAGAGAGACAAACACTGATGAGTCTAAGGGGCAAAAATCATCATCAGGAAAAGAAAAAAGTATTTGCTTCAGAAAGACTGGAAAAGCTCTTGGATGGCTGCTAAACAGAACAAAAACATCTTGGAGGTGTTGTTAACAGGGCTAAGCCTATCCCTATGACTTCATCAAATGGTTCTTTTCCAGTTGTTATTCAGCCCTAACTCAGAAGATACCCTGTGTTCAGTGGCAAGTTCTATCAGTATCTCGTTGCTCTAATTACAACTCCTCTTTGCCTTGGCATCTGGCCACTCATTCTTGTGCCAGTGCTTGCCTATCTCTAATAGCACTCCTTGACACTACAGTAGAAAAAAATAAAGCTAATTAGGTTTGTGAATTGCAGCTCTAGGTTATTATTGCTGAGTTGCTGCATGCATTCAACCAGTTAGCATTGGTTAGTCAATTCCTTAAAAACCAGCAGCAAAGCAGAGCAGCCAGAATGAGCTTATTTCAGAGAAAAGGAGTACCAGCAACAACAGAAGCTAGAGTGCCAGCACAGCAGACAATTGTTTCAAAGAGCGAGACAGATGACTGTGTAAGGAAAAACAGTAATGAATTTGGGAAAATAAAACAGGAACTTGGCTACCACAAAGCCTCTGAAACGCAAAGGTAAAAACTCATGTGGAAATACCAGGTTTTAGAAGAGTATGTGCAGGTATGCTACAATATTACTAAAATGCCAAAAAAGAGCATTTCCTCCTTCTGTCTCTCTGGAAGCCATCTCCTGCTAGACCAACAGCCTGGAAACAAACATACTTGAGATTTTACTTCTGTTTTAAAAGGTTCATGGAAACAGTATCAGACTTACAGCTTGTCCATTCGCTTCATAAAGTGGACATTTTTGTTTGATCTTTGCCAATTCCATATTTACTTGTTTGCTGACCACAGCCATGGGATTTCCTCCTGGAAAAGATTTTATATAGTTAACAGAGACTCCTGTAAAATTTGTCTGCAATTAAACAAAAACTCCACAGTTAAAACAATTTCAGAGACTAAAACACCAACTGCAGTGAATGCATTCCAGTGACCTGCTGTAACACTGCCAAAGGTCTGCACTTCACAGTGATTCCTGCAATGAGGGCATGGAAAAAAACCTGCCCACCAAAACTTCAAGGACAGGATGATTATTGGGTGATTATACAAGCAGAGCCCTGGAGTGACAGCAATCTTAGTATGATTGAGAGTTTATAGCTGTAAACACATCTGGCAAGAAAAGTGTTTGAAAAGTCAAGGCAAGCTCTCAAGGCTGCACAGTAACAGGAGCTTTAGCACGAGTGTAGTGACATGGAAATGGAACCAAAATAATTCAGTTCCTAAAAACGTAGTGGAACTCCAGCAAGTGACACTAGTGAATACAACCTGTGAAGATGAACCCCAGACACTAACTGTAACTGGAAGCTGTGTAACTAAACAAATTAGAAAACAAATGAGGAGACTCCATGTAGAACAATGAGAAAGGCAGAAAGCACCAACTTTAAGCATCCCAAATTCCCACACATCAAACTGAGGACAGCAGAGGAAAGGAAAAGAACAAACACAGGTGGGAAATGGTACAGAGCAGGCTGTCTCCACAAAATTAACTTTGGGAAAAGTTCTTCAGGACTAGCTTCCCAATGTTCTCTGATTCTGCAACTCAAGCAAATCCAGTGTTTGTTCAAAACAGAGGGGGAACTTGAGCCACCATAATATCTTCCTGTCTTTAGAGAGGTGTCTGAAAAAGCAGACAGAGTATTGGAGTAGGTCTAAGTGAGTTCATGTTCCTAGTTTAACAACCTACTAAAAATTATAGTTCTTCCACAGTTTACTATTAAAACCAGAGAAGATCCCATTGCTTCACAGTCTTTTTCCTTCTCAAACCACAAGATCAACCCCTTCAGTAGCCTTCCCTCTTCTCTTTCAGATTCAGAAATATAAAAGATGCCTTTCAAATCATCTCCATGCCTACCAGAATCTTTCTTTCTTTCTTCATAGCATATACGGTCTCATTCAAGACAAAGGGTGGATTCTTTTGGAAAGGAAACACCTATCACGAATGGGTGATCATTCACGGTTGAGGTTTGAGACCCTCTAAGCAACCTGAACGTCCACAAATCCATGAGACCTGGTGAGATTCATCTGCAGGTCCTGAGGGAGCTGGCAGTGGACACACTGGGGAGAAGGGATGCCATCTGGAGGGACTTTGACATGCCTGAGAGGTGGCTGGTGCAAACCTCATGAAAGCAAAGTACAAGGTCCTACACCTGGGTTGCAGCAATCTCACTCACACCTATAGATTGGGTGGAGAAGTGATTGAGCAGCCCTGCAGAGAAAGATTTGGGGGTGGTGGTCGATGAAAAGCTCACCGTGAGCTGGTAGTGAGTGCTCCCAGTCCAGAAACCAACAGAGTCCTGGGCTGCATCAGAAGGGCCATGGCCAGCAGGTCGAAGGAGGGGATTCTCCCCTTCTACTCTGCTCCTGTGAGACCCCACCTGGAGTGCTGCACACAGTTCTGGCATCCCCAGCATAAAAAGGACACAGAACTGTTGGAGCAAGTCCAGAGGAGGCCACGAAGTTGATCAGAGGATTGGAGCACTTCCCCTACAAAGACAGGCTGAGAAAATTGGGACTGTTCTGCTGGAGAACAAAAGTTGTGTGGAGACCTCAAAGTAACTTTCCAGTATCTGAAGGGATCCTACAGGAAAGCCAGAGAGGGACTCTTCGTCAGAAACAACATTAATAGGACAAGGAGCAATGGGTACAAACTGAATGAGGGGAAATTTAGGCTGGATTATTAGGAAGAAGTTCTTATCTGTGAGAGTGGTGAGGTACAGGTTGCTCAAGGAGGTTGTGGATGCCACAACCCTGGCAGTGTTCAAAGCCAGGCTGAACAAGGCCTTGAGCAACCTGGTCTAGTGGGAGGTGTCCCCATCCACGGCAAGGGTGACTGGGACTGGATGTATTTAAGGTCCCTTCCAACCCTTAAATATTCTATGATTCTATGAATTAAACAAAAATATTGCAGTCTTTCACTAGGCAAACTGAAACCTGTTTTTCCATGACGGTGCAAGTTCAGTTCTTTGTCTGGAACCAATTTCTGTATGCAATTTAATAAGACTAATCATGAGACAGACACCAAATTTAGGCAGTCAGTAAAAGCTGGGGTTTAATATAGGTTTTACAATATTTTATCATTTCCCTACATTGCTGAAGGATATTCCATGCTAAGCACCTGCCCATCTTCTTAGCAGAGTAACCACATCAATAACTGATGCCATCCCATAAAACAGTAATCAATAGGAAGAAATGTGTCTTGTTTGCTGTTATTTTTACAACCATTTTTGAAATCACTTGGAGAAAGTACTGTTGGGGTTTCAACTCTGAAGGAGGGCTTTCTCTTTAGAATGGCTCTGCATTTCCCCACCTCCCTTGTTTTCCCATATAAATGGAAAGAACACGTTCTGTCTCTTTAGGGTCTCTCCCATCACATAGCTTTGCTATTTATGAAAGCTACTAACCTCCAAAAAGGCCGAATGAGAATAGCCACTTTTTTTAAGAGTTTAAAATACCCAATTATTTTGGCCATGAAAGGAAAGAGCATTAAGGTTTCACATTTGCAGCATCTTGCCCCCCAGAGTTCCTTCCCAGTCCTTTGGATTTGGAAAAACTCACCAAGTCCTGTTACTACCATGGCTCCCAGATCAGCAACGTAGTTCCCTTTGCGAAAGGTAGCGACTCTTCCTCCTACTCGGTCCTTTTAAAAGCACAAAATATAAACCTCCAGTCACAGTCAGTAAGACATCTCACTGAAATATAATCACTGAAATTTCTACATAACATGGTGCAAGTATTCCCTTAACCCAATGTTCAATAAACAGAATGGACACTTTTCCAAAAACCTCTGCAAATGAACTCAAACACAGTTAATTTGCCTAAGTTAAGGGGGAAAAAAATGCTTAAGTTGCATTTTAAAAAGAAAGAAAGGAAAAAAGGAAAGAAATAGAAAAAAAGATGCCTGATCTGATTTGGGCAGATTTAACTGTTTCTACAGTAGGATTCACTGTGATTCCAAAGCCCTTTTCTAGTACTGAATAGGGTTACTGGTTATGTTGCCATATAGAAGTAAAATAGCACAGAAATTCATACTCTGGCTTCCAGAACTGTGACATCCATTCCAAAACTCTGCAACTGGCGAGCTGCTGCCAACCCAGAGACTCCAGAACCAATAATGATCACCTTTCCTGTCTTCTTGGCTAAAGAAAGAGAAAAATCAGCTGAAGTAGTTCTTTATACGTGCAGTACTAAATTGCAAGCAGTCATGTTAAATTTGCATTCAAGAGATACCAAGAACAAAAAGCAGCTTCCTTCTCATGAGTAGTTCTGATAGAACAAACTGTTTAACATAAAGAAAACTGAAGTAATTCTGAATGTAATTCTTGATAAATTTTCTTAATGAGACATGTAGAAGGAAAACACACTAGCAGTACATCTGGAACAAGAAAGAAAACAGGAGAAAAAATGCTTCCAGACAACTGTCTGAAGAAGAAAGCAATTCATATTAATTACTGGGGACAAAGTATCATAGTTTTATTTCTTTCTGCCCCAGAAGAATGAAACTTATAAAGGACAGAGAAGTTCACTTGCAAAATTCAAAAATCACATAAGCATGTAAGAGATCTAAATACAATATTGTGTTTCTGACCTTATTTATTCAAATGAGGAACCAAGATAACTCATTAAAAAGCGACAGTCACCAAATTATCTACAGAAGATTTGCCAGCATTTTTCCTCTCAAAGTGATTTATGTAAACACACGGTTTCTCTATGCCAAAATAAAACACATTAACATCAACAGCTAAATGGCTTTCCAGCCTTTTTTTATTTTCTTAGCACCGCGCTTCTAAAAAAGAGTACTCAAAAAACTGTCCTAAGAAATCATGGAACAACAAAACAAAACTTCAATTAGAAACAATGTTCAAGTTTCTTACTTGGAAGGGGCTTCACTCTTTTGTAGATCCCAAAGTTGATCAGCCCATGACGCTCCAGGTAGCTGTGAACCCTGTGAACGAGCACGGTGTCACCTAAAAGAATGTGTAAAGGTTCAGAATCATTCTGTATGTTCAGCAGCATGTATGTACTGAGGATACAATCACAGCAGCAATCTGGTCAAGTCCCACTAAACACATCCCTTCCAACAGTTCTGCTGCCCCACTGACCCATTCACCTTCCTGAGGATGCCTGAGGTTAGTTTTCTGAAGAACACCCATGCTGTACTGCACTTTGGAATCCTGGATGAAAAGCTGTACAGGACATTAAGTGCTTTTTTTCATCTAGTGCAGAAGAACACCTTTTCTGAAGCTGACTGCAAAATCCCAAGATCGTGACACAACTGTGATGTGATTTGCTGGTATTATGCCAATCCCTACTGCAGCACTGAATTCCCATTTTTATTTTAAAAAGCACAATAATTCACAATTTTGCAACCCTTTACAGTGTATTTGCACTCATTTCAGCACTATTTTCTTCTTCAATTTTTTTTTTATGGCTCCCCTCCACCTTTTTCCAGTTTATTGGGATCTTATTTGAGACGTGTGGAATGGGCTCCATCTGCAAGCACTAACTCCTCACTCTTTTACTGAGTTTTCATTCTTGCATCACATCCAGTCTGTGTAAGTCTTATGCAACTTCTTAATGCCTCCCAAAAACCACACAATTAATAATATTTCACAGCTGAAAACCACCAAGAAGCTGTAGCAAACCTTAAAAGCTGCACATGAATTAACCCTACTGTAAAAATCCATCTTTTTAGCAGCTTTTATGAATCCAGCCAGTGATATTTCTTTACCAGAAAAATGAACTCTAAGAAATCTGAACCACGAGTATTCCAGTCTGTACACAACCACTCACAGAGCTCCACTAACAAAGGACCCATCTGAAGCAGCTTTTCCCCCAACAAAAGTGAAAGAGAACAGCAATGATACACACAGCACAGTTTTGGCAATGAAAAACTTGACTTACTATTATAAGGTGCTTCTAATTGTTGGATAGTTGCTTCAAATGTCAGCTGAATCTTTGGGTTATCCAACCAGAGCTGCAGCTGTATTTAAACAAACAATATAACACGTATTTGTACTGAGAAATACAAAAGAGGTGTTTTCCAGGTGTGTGTTTGCTACCAAATAATGTCAGGAGATGAAACCTTCTAATGAATTAAACTTTGGCAGGACTACCCAAGCCACACTGAACTTTGCCTTCCAGTGTTCCTTAAGGTGCAATGCAGTCTGTTTGAAATTCTCACACCATTTCAAGTAAGTGGAAATGCACCAAGGTAGCACAAAGATGTGTGTGGCTGGCAACATCAGCCAGCATTGTCTTTTTGGCATCAGATTTCATGCTTTCATAAAAGCTACAGCAGTATTTCTCATGTTACAAGGTTTATTTACCTCCAACATTTAATGATCCAATCCATCTTCACCAATATAAGACACTACCATGGACTATACTGGCCACATATACACAAAAAAGCATATTTACAGGACAGTTACAGTTCAAAAATCGAGCAAGAAGAACTGTCTGTGATATGTTAGTAAGTCAATCTATACTAGAAAAGAACTGTTTTCCTAAGAGAACTTCTACTTTGTAGCACAGAGGCAGGAGTTAATAAATAATTTTACTGTTCCATGCCCAGATCTAGGTCATACACAGCATCTCCACACGATTTTACGCTCCATAATTAGTCATTTATTTGGGTATTTCTCTAAAGTTGCATTACTGAGCTTCACAGTTCCTCACAGATACCAAATTAAAGTGGAAATCCTACAACTGTAGTGAATAGGAAGGATTAAGAAATAATTTCCATATAATTTGGGAGGCTATTTGAGGCAAATGGCGAATTAAGAGGCTGCCCACTGCAGTTTGCAGTATTGCTGAGCACTGGGTTCATATCAATTGTTCCATAGTCTCTGCTATCCTCAATGGAAGAGATCCTCTCATAAGCCTTCCTCAAACAGGATTCCTGCTCAGGAACTTCTCCAAGTTCCTCTGTAATGACTGAAGCCCACAGACCAGCAAAGCTGCTTTCCCCTGCAAATATCTCTCTCCAGTAATTTCTTAGTTTCAGTGGAAGGCTCTTCTGCTTCTAACACATTTATGAAAGGATTACTTGCTATTCATTTTGTGCAAATTGCTTTCCAAACTTTTTGGCATGCTTTGGCCTGTTTTTACACATCTCATGACTTCCCAAAATTTACAACTTGAGCTGGAGGAAGTTTTACAGGAGTAGCAGAAGTCATGCTCTTAGCATGAAGATGTCCACCACACATAAACTTTAAATAACTTCTTTACGTTATTAAGCACTGGGTGTTACCATGGTCAATACCCTGTGATGCTTCTTAATTATCTTCAGTCTGTGAAAAAACTGAGTGGTGCATAAGGTGTTTTGTCTCTTAACTACGGTAACACAGCAATTTTCAAAATATTTCTTGCTTTCCTACTGTTAATTTTTCTAACACGACATCACTTTTCTAAAACACTCTTTTCAAATTACAGGAGAAAGCCTTGATCCCTGTTTTGGATATTGTAAATACATTATAGATTCTTTATGCTGCACACAGCACTGCTTTGCTCAAGAACTGGATAGCACATTTCTTAACAACTTAAGGGCATAACAGGATGGCAGAAATGAAACCCCACTGTCTCAAAACCAAAAATTCTATCAACTGCTAGACACGGTAACTGTCAGAAAGTCTAAGCAAAGTACACAAACTTCCTACCCTTTTTCCACCAATACTTTTACAACAAACTTACAGTGCGGTTCCTGATGTACAGAAACACCTTCTGAGTCTGCTGTGGCCCACTGATTATATCAGGGAAGCAGGCAGCTTCTTGAGATGTCATACGGTCATGTGGAAGTCTACTCTGGAAAGCTGCACCCTCCACACCTACAAAAAAAAGACGAGTAGTCTACAGGCACTGCAGAGGAACACTACCCTTCAGCCATGAGATGGTATGGTGGCCAATTTTATGTGGTGCTTTCACTTAGTCATTTCATCTACTCCTGCAAGACATACAGGTTTCCAAGTGAACAGTTCTTTGAATTAGGTATCATCTAGAGATAATGAAAAAGCTACATTACAGAGGAGATAAAACGAACAAGCAAACAAAAACTGCCAAAAAACAAAGCCTGAAAAATAAGTGGGGCAGGGGCACATATCAATATGTTATATATATATATATATATATAGTAAAAATAAAACATAACTCTTTGAGATGCTGTCCTTAATTTGTTTGGCTTCCTGTTTCTAACAGAATGGGAAAAACATTTTAGAACCTGTTCCAAGCCAAAATATCTGTAATATACAAGGAGAGTGTCTCCCATCCCCTCTCATCTGCTTCTCAAAGTTTAATTTGCATTGACCTTCTCCAGCTAGAGGAACCCACATTAAACTCTCATTTTGCATATTTGGATCTATAGCAGGCAGTGCACTGAAATACAACCACACATGCATTTCCTGTGCTCCATCCCCAAGTGCTGCCTACAAACAACAGATTTCTTACTTCTCTTTTTAAATGCTCCACATGTAAAAGACTGATGCTGAACCCATACAGGAGAGGTTTTCTCTGTGGAAAGCCTTCATTCATACAGGAACCTGCACTTCTATCAATTCACACACTGGCAGTGATGGAACTACGTTTCTGTACCCTGCTTTCCTCAGTCTCTGTTATGTTGTACTATGGATAAAGTGATAAACTAAGACACAGCTGCATCAAGTGCTGCAGCACAAGTAGAGTGCAGAAAGCAAATCCTGCAGGAACAGCGAGCGAAACGAAGCATTGAGATGTGAAACACAGCAAGAACAATACAAATCTCCCATGTCCTAGAAGTGACTTCGATCAGGACAGACGACAAGGCATTCATTCCAGAAAGATAGAAGCCAATACATCCCAGGGGCAAAAAACCCCACAAGCAACACAGTAAGATTAAGATCATTTGCTGAAACTGGAATTGTTCAAAAGATTACAATAAATAGCAAAGCAAATATGAGCTTGCAGTGTGTTACACTAACCAAGACAACTGTTTAAGAGTTGGAAGTTCATGTACAGCAGTACATGTCACTGTACCAGGGAGAGAAATTCCCTGCTTTTAGTTCTGGTGCTACCACACACTCCTTAAACTTCCAAGCATTTTTACTTCCCAAAGGTGCTGAAAAAAATCAAAGAAGGAAATGGTTGTGAGACTAGCAAAAAACACCCAAACCAAAACCAAAATCCCTAAAACAAATCAACCAAAAAAATCCACCCAAAAAACCCACCCAAATAAAAAACCCCACAACAACAACAAAAGAAAAAAAGGAAAAAAAACTCCCAAAGAAACAACAAAAAACCAACCAAAAAAAACCACAACCAAAAATTCATTCACAACTAAAGATCAAAATATCTGTGTGGTGACTCAAGGTAAAGAAAACTGCTTGTAACCATTTACACAAATTTTACAACAAGAAGAAATTAGTAACAGAAGCTACAGAGCATTGCAAGTAAAATAAAATTAACCATAGGAGAAGTTGACACACCCACAATGCTTCCTGCAGTAATATTCAGCTATGGAATAGAAACCCACAGCTCTACTACGACTTCAGTTTCTCCAGCAATACCATTCCCCAGCCCTTCTGCTGTCCTTCCATCCAACACTGGCCCAGGTCTGCCAACATCTGTGTAGGAATGCCTATGCTCAACTATGAATTCTGTAAAACTGGGCACAGAAATCAAACCAGTCACCAATTCTCTGATACTTTATTAATGCTAACAATCTTAATTAAGGTTCTAAGTGCTAGCAAAAAGCTCAGCAGCACAATTTTCAGAGAACGGCCAGTTACAAGACCTGAAATGCTGAACCAGAACCCCTCTTACAGGTTTGTGCTAAAAGAGGTGTGCTTCTCCAGGTACCTGCTACAAAGCCATGGAGTCATCAAATACCAGCAAACTCTCAGATGTGTGGAATTAAGGCAACTCAGCAGTTTCTTGAAAAGCTTTGGGATTTATTTCTTCAAATTGAGCAGCCAGAGAACTGGTGCTGCTAACAGTTTTAGAAAGAACTTCCAGGTGGGTTGAGTTGTGGGGGCTTTTAAGGCAATATATCTTTCATGGCAATACCCAAACTTTAAAACTTGAATGACAGAATAGCTCCAAATGAGCACAGGTATTCAGGAAAAAGAAAAATGCTAATAAAACAACTCACAAGAGCATTCAATACAAGAATTTAGAAAAAGTTATTAATAGCAAATATACCGTTTTTATTTGGCCAACCACTGGAAGATCTTGTAAGAACTAAATGTCCTTGAATTTACTTCTGCAACTACACAGCTCAGATCTAAATGGATTTGGATTTCAGGCTGACTAAATCCCATTTCACACCCTTACTGCTTGTATTTAATGAAAGCCACAAATTACAGGGATTACCAGTGCAAAACTACATGCTTCTCCTTGGGGCAGGCAACTGAAGGAATGGTTCTGCCTAGACTGGATTATCAGCTCCTCTTCACACACATTTGTGCACACACACTTGCCCACTCCTGACATTCAGCATTAGCAACTAATTGGCTGAAGTTTTGATTCTATCATTCCCCACAGAAGAAATCCCGAGGGATGCTGCTCACTGAAAGACTTACTGAAACATCTGCAGATGAACACACTGAATGAAAGGTTTTTGGCTGTTGAATTAGACAGTTGTTAGAGCATACTCACAGCATGTAATACAAAATGCAAAATACCCAGAATTTCCAATCAGCCCATGCCTGCCTAAAAATGAAATAGGCAATGCATCCTTAAGCCCATGAGCCATAATAGCCAGCAGTTCCATGCAAGTGGTAACATCCGTAATAGTATTTGGCTCCCTTACTTACAGCAGCAAAGGATGCACTCTTAGATGAAGATCTTGAAGTTCTATTTGCTTCAAAAAGAGCAACTTGGGAGGTACAGAATAGGTTCTGGAGCCTTTGACTCCTTTGTTTAAAACCCTAATCCTGAAGTGAGAGCAAAAGCAGCAGAGTTGGAGGAAGATTTTAAGTAGCACTCCAAGTACTTAAGAGTAAAGACACCAATCCTGTGAACGAAGCAGTGAGTGAGTACTGCCAGCAGCAGTACTGAGGCCAAATGGCAAATGCAATTCACAATCCAGTCCAGTGAGCAGCAGACTATGAATCTGTCCAGCAGACAATCTCCTGGGCTAAGTGCTGGCACACAGGTCAAACATAAACCCTTTCAACAGACAAAAAGAAAGGAGCAAAAAGGTACTCCATGCTATGTTTCTTCAGCAGATTAGAAAAAAGGGTATACTGCTCTAAAGCCCAGGGCTCTCTGTGTCAATCTAAGTGGAACAAACTGGCTAGGTAAGAAACAGCTTTTTGCACATTTAGACTCCTCTGAACATGGAGAGGAGTGGAGGGATGAGAGATCGGCCTGAGGCATTTCAAGACAGGTTAGCTAGCGCCCTTCTCCGCAGCTGTTACAGACCTCAACTGAACTCGGAATACCCCACACTTTTTAAACAGGTGGGTACACAACTCCTGCATCTCTTGCTAAATTCGGGACAACCACACCCATGCGCACTTGCAAGCATCAATCCCTAACCTGGCGGCTCCTGCTACTCAGTGGCAAGCATCAAACGCCACCCTCACCTGATGCTTGGCCGTCTCCATACCCTCCAGAACTGTCGTCTTGAAGTCCTCCTGCTTGCCCTGTGGAAGGAAAGAGGAGAACTCAGGGACCTTACTCCATAAGTTAAACCATACTGGACATAAAGGCCCGGCAGTTGGCGTTTTAGGTATTAAATTTCACCAACTAACTAAACCCATTTTCTGAGAATCCCATCTTCTGGAACCTAGGTTCAGGGCACCAAAAAATTATGTTCTAAAGTGTTATCCATGTTACTGGAACGCTTTATATCAGATTTTATGGGAAATAAAGAAGAACACCATATACAGCATTCCTGGTGGCTAAACACTTACGATCTGGTGGATGGATACCATCAGATTCTATGGATCTCAAACCCTAAGAATTTCATAATCTTGCCTTTGGTGCTCCCAAGTCTCCCCATATCCCAAGGAGATAGTTTAAAGCATTTTGAAAAGCCTTTTATGTTCAGGAGAGCCTTCTCTTTTTTTCCCCCATAAACCCTTCCTTTAAGCTTGATGCTAGAACATTTCTTGAAAGGCCCAGACCACTTATTTTGGCTTCAGTACCCTTGATACACCATCAGTGTTCTAACACACTAAGATTGCCTTTGAAGCCAAATACACATCATACCATTGATCAGTCACGTGATCAATACCCAGCACTGAAAGACATCAGTCTTTCAACATTCCCAGCAGCGGAAACATGAGGAAAGGCTAAGCACTCATCTGCAAGACCTGAAGAAGTCTCAGAATTACTTTAGCCTGCATGTAAGTCCTAAACAGGACTGCAACAAAAGCAGGAACAGAGCACATTGAGAAGAGATGAATGCAGTTGCAGTGTCTGCAGGAACGAAGGCACTACAGACCTCACACACTGCTCACTTCACAGGAGACACCAGCTCTGAGTTGAGCTCATGAACAATATTCTCCCACAGTCAGATGTTTGCCTGAAGTCCCATCACCTGCAGAGCTCAGGAAGCCACAGCACACTCCAGAGACGGCCCAGTGCTGTTCAGCTGGCTCCTGCTGTACCAAGGCTCCTTCAAACCACACACTCCAACAGTCAGCAAGTCCAAACCAACATGCACTGAAACACACTGCAGTAGTCACTGGAACACAACAGCCACTTCCTAGAGCACAACTGTTCAGGTGTAATCTCCAAACAGCTAAGAGCAAGGTCTAACCTGAGGCTAAACACACAATTGTTAATACTCTTTATAGTCTCAGTGGACAATTTTGCCAGAATGTAATTTAAAGCTCTTAGGGGGTTCACTAACTGAGCAGACTTTCATCTGAACTACAGATTTAACCCCTAAAGCAAGACATAGAAAGTTAAACAAATGTTTCCATACTGTGCTAAACTGGATTAATCTGGAATGTCACAACATTAAATATCTACAGATAAAACAAAATAGGAACTGGAACAAGACAGATATTTTCACTCAGTACAGCAGAGGAGCAATAGTACTTGTATAAAATCAGTCTGCCAGCAGGGAAGTAAAAAAACTCAGAGAGACTGTGACAAATAATTGTATTTTGACAGGCCTTACAAGACCCAATGATTCTGTGAATAAATGTATCTGCAACAACAAGACAAAATTCTTTACTTGATCTACATTGCAAGTACTTTATTTTACTGAGAACCTTTCAAGATCTGCTTCCATTCTGGGAGAGACTAACACAACTGAAATATGAATATTTACACTCAAGCATAGGCCATTCATTTGCAACAGAAGTTTCACCTGTGCCTTCCATAAGTTAAGAAATTAAAAAGATTCTGACATCAGTCTATGGCATTCAGAATCCCTGAATGAGCACTGACGACGAGCAGCGGGGAAAAAATTGCTCTCGGCTTACTTACAGAAAGAAATCTGTATCTTCCTCTTCTCATCACTATTACTGATTGCCTGGACACAATTCTAAATGCTACTCAGTCTGAGCAGAGAAGTGTGGAAACAAGGCCTGCTAGTGAAGATTGCCTCTTCCTCCCCAGAAGAAAGGTTCCAGTTGCAAAGGAACTAGCAGCAAGCAAACTGTTGATCCACGTTAACATCAAACTATTGCAGCTCAACAGAACATGTGTGAGAGCAGAATCTGCTCAAAGTCTCAAGGCAAGAGTATCAGACCATGTGCTGAAGAGCAATCAGGAAGAAGGTCCGCAAAGGAATCTATTTCATATAATTGTCCACTGTCTCAAAATTAGGAATAGCTGCGCACGAGTATCACAGAGTACTAAATTTACTTAGGAAAACAGACAAGTCCGATAAAATAGAGACAAAACACCACTAAGTGTGACTTATTCCCTTCATGTTAATCTTGATCCTATTCAGTTCCGTGGAAAACAGTCCCTAAAAATACAGGATTACCACAAAGTAAGAATACTGACAACACTAAAAAGGCCAGGAGCTAGTAAAGAAAATCTTCTGTTGTTCTAAAAATGAAAATCCAGTTTGGTGAGGAAAAACGAAACAAAGATCCTTAGATGGAAAATAAACAAAAGAAGCAAACTCCTTGATTCCAAAAGGGATATTGGCAAATATCCCTTAAATAAAAGGAACACAAATGTTGTCATCCAACACTGAAAGGGAGTTTGGAAGCTTTCTGCTATCGGACAATATTCCTCAAGTAAAAAGAGAAGAGATACTCTAAGGAAATGATCTTAACCATGAAATACTGTCACACCTTTTAAAACTGCTCTGCAATAGAATGCAGTGTATCTTGCAAATCCAGACTGTAACAGCCAAAACACCTGGAATTCCCCACAGCTGAACACATGAATGGAACCTACTCAAAGAAGACCAGCATTCTGCTGTCACCTGAAGTGTGACACTTAATAATCCCCTTCACTGCAAGCTGTCTGTGAGGACAGGCTAAGGAAATACCAGACACTGGCACCAGGACATTTTTAAGTTGCACAATCAGGCTTTTCAACTCAAAAGCTGTAATGTGACAGCTTTATGCCTCTACTGCATTACCTGTGTTTTTACAGGCTTTAAACACAGAAAGGAATTTTTTAAGGTCTGCAATGAGAATAAATTAACAGTAATACACAGGTTAACTAAAATTTTTCTAGATTTGCAGTATGCAATCCTACTCTAGTATTGCTGTTCAATTTAGTATTTCTAATTAAACACGTCAGTTTTCCCTTCAAAGTGACAGAGAGAGAGAAAACCCCAATTACAAACACTGCTTTTATATACAGCAGACTCCATGCTGCCTCCTCCTTCTAATGGGTGACTGAATTAGAAGTTTCAATGTATTTTTAACAGCCACCATAAGACGACCTGATGATCTTGATGCCTATATTAATAAAGAAAAAAATAGAGAGATCCACAAACATATATAGTCTCAGAAACCTTTAGAATTATAGCAAGACTAGCTATGGAATGACAACTTGAAATTTGTCCTCCTTCTACTTTACTGCTTCGTGCAGTATCACAGAATTTCTAGGAATGGAGAAATGATATGATGACCTGAAATCTATGAATTTCTAGGCAGCTACACACAGCCTGTTATAAAATTGATTGTATTTAGATGGCTAAACACAGTGCTTCCAAAATAACTGTTTAACAGGCTGCTGTGTGTATAGAACAGCATGACTCATCACTGCTTATCTTCCGTGTTTCTTCCTTCATGGGATAAAACCTGTTCCACTGTACTTCACTGATTATGCCTCAAACTGATTTCAGTAATCATTCTTAGAGGCACAAAATGGAATCTGAGAGAAATAAAAAATGTTGATATTAGATATCAAGGATTAAACACAACGTCTAACCTAAATTAAATAGTAAGCTTAAAATAGTTGCTTAATTACACCTATTAAAATTCCATTTTTGTTACATCAGCTACAGCTGGGGTGGCAGGATTTTTAGCACTGCAAATATTTCAGTCAAGCATATGAGCTATAGCATTCCTGTACCACGGCAGGAGCCAACAGCTGCAACAAGGAGAGGTTACAATGACAAATCCTAAGAGATAAAACACACCCAAAGCTTTTAATATTTTTTCTGCAACTGAAGGTAGGTATCCCCAAGGAAACATCAGTCCTATGGCTACATTCTCAAACCTGCCATCCAAAAAGAAAATTAAGATAACTGAAGACTAACAGTGACTCACATTAGTGATGAACCTGCAAAGATTCAACTACTAGATTTCAGCTCTTGTCTAAAACCCCCTAGTATACATGTTATCTCATGAAATCTCTTGACTCTGAACTTTGCAAAAGCATGACCTTCTAGACAGCTGAGTGATACCCCACCAACAGACCTCAGTAATGCTGGCAGCTGTAAACACAATGGAGGTAAAGGATAGGCTACTGCTGCTACCACAAGTTTCAGAAGCTGCCTCCTGAACAAGACTAAAAAACTTTCCAATGTAAAGAGGAGCTCTGTCAAAGGTATTAAGGAAAGCACTGAAATTTAAGCAAACAGTATCCAACCAGAATTTAAGATTAGAGTCATAGTTTAAAGCCACAGGAATCACAGTAGATCAAATCTGTTCTTCTGCATAACAATCCCCCCAAACCCAATCTCTTCTCTCTCCAAGGAATAAGTGAATGTTCGTGCATGAGCAGGTGTGGCAGCAGAGAGCCAGAGAGGCTATTCTGGTCATTCAGCTTCCAAAGACAAGTCAATAAAGATGGTGAGAATCTAGCACAAGAGGTTTGACTTCATTTGGAATTAGATTAATGATATTCCTATCTTCATCAGGCTGTTCTGCGTGTCCCCCCTCCTTCCACATATGGGGCCAGAAAATAAAACACTGTAGAACAATTATTCAAAACCACATTGAAACCAGACATGGGATTCATGATGCCACACTCGGCCCTACCTAATTTCTGTTAATAAATCAGGTAAATAGTGTGAGAGGACAAGGTCTCTCTTTACTCACCAGACGGCTCCTCGGGCTCACTTTCATTCTCTTCTTCTGCAGGAGCTGGTGGAGGTGGTGGGGGTATTTTTTTCTCTTTCTCAGCTTTAGCATTTCTCTCTTCTTCAGAGTAATACTCATCTTCTGACAGGTTTGCAAGACTCTCATCCATCTCTCTATACTCCACCTGTAAAAAAGCATAACAGAACATAAACACACTGAAGATGTGTAAGGTTACTAACATTAATGTTGCAAGTAACAAAATTGCTTACAGTTTAAAGGCAAGACTTGAGTTACCTTACACAGAGTCTTACTGCAGATACTATGTTATAAAAAGCAACAAAGCTTAATAGGTTCCAAATGGTTTTGCCTACACCGAAAAAAAGAAGCTTTCAGCACCCTATAGTAGAAGCTTACTACTCATATCAAGCCCAGTTTAAGTTTTATTTGTTGTGTTATCACTTAACCTCTCTGGTTTTCTTCCCTTCCTTCACATCCCTGCCCAGCTCTGGGATAACAAGCAACCTCTGTGTCCATTCCATATGTTGAAACTTAAGATTTCACCTGCTATGCACAGATGACCAGAAGCGCACACAAGATTTCCTGTGGAAATCCCACCTGTGTCCTGTATGGTCTCCTGCTTACTGGGAATCCTGCCCTGGTGCAGAGGCTCACAGCTGCTTCCTCTCCAAAATGGTCACACTAGTGGCTCAACACAAGAAACATCCCTTCCCCTCATTCCCCCCAAACTTTGTCATCATGTATGTTTTGTTCTGTTCTCCAGTAAAAATAAATAAAATTACCAGCCAAAAAGACTCAGTCCAACTTGAAGGAACATGGAAACCCCAAGAACTAGCCTGGAAGGGCTGCATCTCATACTGCTTAGTCAACTAAGCTTTAATCCAAAGTAAGAAAGCTTTGTACACTGCTATTGCATTTCCCTACTGTTTGGAATGGAAAAAAGCACTTCTCAATATGCAGCCATGGGAAAAACAAAAAGAAAGCAGCTAGTGACCCTCCCACATCTGACAGGTCAGCCTCCACTGGGATATGACAAAAGCCACTCTGGATTTCTCACCAAAAGAACAAAAAAATCTTTCATAGTCCAAGTCCAGTCACTAAGAAAGGGCAACACTGGGCACAATTCAAAATAGCTTTGTGAAGCCTGTGTACAGGAAACCCTGGATTCTTTAATCTCCATGTTCAGTTCATGAACAGCTGCAGACTGATATACTCCATGATCTGCTGCCTTTTAAGTACTTGCATTCCACAATGTCCAGCACATTCAGTTTTTCACACTGTTGCACTTCCAGGACCTGTGAACTCGAACTCTGAAGCAAGTAACAGTGACCCCTCAGCACATCCACACATTACCATGGGTATTTGAAGCTACACACATTACCTCTGTCCAAATGCCCTCTGAAGTCTCCCATCCCCTCTGAGCTTCCACAACTTCTGAAGAACAATCAAGTCAAATAAAAACCCCACAGCTTTTCCCTTGATTTATTTTTAACCTAGATACCCTCCCAAACTAAGTTCACACCACACACATTCATGGGAAGGTAACCTCAGGCCGGCCTGAGTGCTCAAGGGGACAGACGGTGTCACAAGAGATGAGCACCGTTTGCAGATGGGTACTGTCAGTGCAAAAAACCATCACCAACACACATCCCACACAGAGCACTAATTCCTGCTTGTTAACAGACCACTACAAAGCAGGAATGCTGCCTCTGAAGATCACAGAATGGTTTGGACTGGAAGGGACATTCAAACCCATCTCATTCCATCCTAGACCAGGTAGTTCCAAGCCCTGTCCAACGTGTCCATGAACACTTCCAGGGATGAGGCAGCCACAGCTTCTCTGAGCAACCCGTGCCAGGGTCTCAACACCCTCACTGTAAAAAATGCCTTCCTTATGTCCAGCCTACACCTACTTTATTTTGATTTAAAGGACACACCAGACTGACCTACCCAACAGCTCCTGTATGTGAAGGACCAATCCAGTTATCACATCATGCAATGGCTCTGAAGAGCCACATTCAATGCCACAACCACAGCACAAAACAGTTCCAAAAAGTAATTTCAGCTTCCATGTCAAACACCCCAACCCTGGTCACAGCCAAAATCTTCGATATCTTCTGAAACAAGGTTTCCAATAAAAAGTTCCACAAAAAAAAAGGTAACTTTCTCATATATTCAGAACAACAAATGAGACTTACATACTACAGACCTAAACTATTGGAGACCCTTTACAGCCTTTAGATTTTTTTTTATTGCTAAATCTCACCCTTAACACAGCCTTGACTCAGCTGTCCAATGCCAATGAAAGGAGGGTGAAGAACAGTGGACTGAGCATGGCCATCACCTTCACAACCCTGCAAAACCACCATAATCCCATGCACATGAGCCTCGAGAGGCTGCATCCATATACCACAGTAACAGATGAATTTGTTGATAAAACGTAAGCTCATGAGCGCTCCAATGCACTGCCATGAATTTGGGGTGATTTTACTGCTCGGTATCTGGTCAGGAACCGCATAAAGCTCATGAACAGCTGCAGAAAGCTCTCCTTTATGACAGGGCACGAGTCCTCTCCAGAGCCCCCGAAGATGAGCCAGGACAACAGCGGATCTTGATCTTAAGCCAGTGTGGCTTCCTGCGCACCCCCGTGTTTGTCCTCTGCACTCACGACAAAGGAGCCCCTGGTCCCGGGCATGCTCCCCGCCCGCTTCGGCACGGCCCGGTCCCGTGCTGAGCTCCACGCCCGGCAGGGCCGGGCTCGGGATACCCCGAGGGAGGGCTGCCCGAGCAGGGCCGGGCCCGGGACGCTCTGAGGGAGGGCTGCCCGAGCAGGGCCGGGCTCGGGATACCCCGAGGAAGGGCTGCCCGAGCAGGGCCGGGCTCGGGATACCCCGAGGAACGGCTGCCCGAGCAGGGCCGGGCCCGGGATACCCCGAGGAAGGGCTGCCCGAGCAGGGCCGGGCCCGGGATACCCCGAGGGAGGGCTGCACGAGCAGGGCCGGGCCCGGGATACCCCGAGGAAGGGCTGCCCGAGCAGGGCCGGGCCCGGGATACCCCGAGGAAGGGCTGCCCGAGCAGGGCCGGGCCTGCCGGCCCGAGCACGTCGCGCAGGAGGCGCCAGCGGGGCCCGCACCCGGACGGCCCCACACCTACTTTGGCTCGCTTGCGGCGGCTGGTCCTGCGGCCCTCGGGGGTCTCGGCGATGCCGGTGGTTTCGGCGCCGGGCGCGGGGGCGGCCCCGACGGCCGACGGCTCGGACACACCGCCCGGAGGCGACGCCCGCGGCGG
>VZTJ01006507.1:838581-911640 GCA_013397795.1 Orthonyx spaldingii
TGCCCCGGGGCAGCAGGGGGCGCTGCAGCCCCGCGGGCGGGACCTGGCGCGCAGCGCCGCCTGCAGGTCGCGGAGCGTCATTGCACCCGCGGCCGGCTCCGGAGCCGCCGCCGCTCCGGGCCCGCGGGCCGCGCTCCCCTCCGGCGGGCCCCGAGCGAGCACGGGCCTCGCACAGAGCTCCGGCCGCCACAAACGGGCCCTGAGCGAGCACGGGCCTCGCACAGAGCTCCGGCCGCCACAAACGGGCCCTGAGCGAGCACGGGCCTCGCACAGCGCTCCGGGCTCTACAAATGGACCCCGCGCCCGCGGCTTCCCCACCGCTCCCCAGGCTGCAGGCCTGATGCACGTACACAGCAGCAGGACCTGCTGGCAGCCGAGAGCAATAAGGAGCCCTGTGCCCGTAACAGTCCTGCGTGAACAGAGGCCCTTGAAACGTGTTGAAAGGGAGACGTTTATACCTATTTCATCCCACAATCACAGAATGGTTTGGATTGGAAGGGACCTTAAAACCCATCTTAAAGCATGGGCAAGGACACCTTCCACTGTCCCAGGTGGCTCCAAGCCCTGTCCAGCCTGGCCTTGGACACTTCCAGGGATGGGGCAGCCACAGCTTCTCTGGGCAGCCTGTGCCAGTTGTCCCTCAGTAAAGAATTTCTTCATAAGATCTGATCTAAATCTACCTTCCTTCATGCTAAAAGCCATCCATCCCTGTCCTGTCACTCTAGGCTCTTGTCAAAAGTCCCTCTCAGCTCTCTTGGAGCCCTTTTTGGTACTGGAAGGGGCTCTAAGGTCTCCCTGGAGCCTTCTCCAGGTGAACACCTCCAGCTCTCCTAGCCTGGCTCCAGAGCAGAGGGGCTCCAGCACTTGGAACACCTCTGTGAGCTCCTCTGGACTCATTCCAACGGGTCTGTGTCTTTCATACATTGGGGATGCCAGAGCTGGTGGCAGCTTTGCAGATGGGGTCTCACTCTAGCAGAGCAGAGGGGCAGAATCCCCTCTCTTGTCCTGCCCACGCTGCTGGGGATCAGCCCATGGCACTGCGGTCTTTGGGCTGCCAGCACACGTTACCAAGACACATCAAACTTCACGTTCACAAAGGATTCAATTTTAGTCTTTCTGTCACCTTCCAAGGTCTGGGACTCTTCCTCAGCATGTCTTCTCTCAGGTTTCTACTTTAATCAGCAGAAAAAGCTGGTAAGGCAGGAAACGGGAAGTTGGAGCTCCAGCCTTTGGACAGGACACTGCTGATCAATGCCCAGCAGTCCCACAGATGCCTGGGAGGAGCATACTGCCAGAGAGTTCTGCTCTGGATTCCCTTGTCTTGAGTATCTGAAGAGTATTTGCTAAAGGTAACAGCAAACTATATGCATGCTAGCTAATTTTTTTGCCTCTCTCCTTAAAACTGGTCATTCCCTGGAAGGGATGGTGGTCTAAGCAGACTTACCTTGTCATGAAGCTGGTTCTGGCTTATCACATGGCTGCATAGACACTCTAGGAGTATTTAGGTACCTGGGAAGGCAGAAGTTGCACAGGAAGATTTAGGTGTAATTTTGACCATTCTCAGGGAGACAGGAAGCAACTGGAGGCTGTAGAAGGTGTGCAAGATGCAGCTGATGCACTCCAGATGGCCAGCAGTCATGTGGGCAGGTAAGAAGGTCAGCAGCACACACTCACAAACCATTACAGTGCTGAGAAGCAACTGGAGCAGAATGGAACCACCTCTGAAACCTTGTTCAGTAGTTAGATATGAAATCCAGCTAGAAGAACTGCAGAGATAACTCTAAATAGTGATGGGAGAAAAGGTAGTAACAGGCAATTGCTACAGAACACTGCCTTTGCTTGTAAACTAAGTATTTTAAGTATTTCATGCTTCCACAGGAACTGGCATTTCCTTCATCTTCCCACTTTTTTGGGTTTTTTTTTCCATTTACCCAAACTTCTGAAATAACCAGAAAATTCATTTTTGCATACAATTTTTACCTAATGGATGAGACAAATGGTTTTCTCAAAGCACACTTAACATGTTTTTCATAGCTTTACACCAGTCAACATCTCATTCAAAACTTGACACACTTATTTATTCTTCTGAATTGACAGATTCAAGTCAATGCTTTTAATTTCGAGGGCCTTTTATTAAATATAGTTAACATGACAAATGTAGGCTCTCCAGATTGGTAAACCTGCCTCCTGAATCCTTATCTATAGTTTAGCTCCATATTTTGTGGAGTATAAACACAATTACAATAAGGCATACAAAGGGCTTTCAGCAACATCTTGTTTCATCCAAGACAGCATTGTGCCCATCATCTTATAAGGCATTTTTCCCTATGCTTAGAAAAACAAATGTAAGCTAACAATAAAATATATGAGAATATTCTGACATATGAAACAACAACAATTTGCTTTGATGACTTCTCTTTTTGTACAGAGTTGAGCAGAACTTTTTAATTTACTGCAGATAGAAAATCTGATTTTTATATGGAGTGTGTGTATTCAGGCTGGTTCAAAACATTTGTATGCACATGCAAACTTGTATTTTACTTTTATTCTTACTTCAACAAAAGTAAATATAATCCTATTTTTCATCAGGAAAGTGTGAGATAATCAATGCCGAAGCCATTTCCACATTTCCCCACTTTGTTCTTCAGTAACTGATGTGGGCAAACTGTTTCCTGGGCTTTTTATATGTAAGAATTTTTGTATGTAAGAACAATGATGAAGAACAAGTATGCCAGCACTGCTATTTCAGCTGCATTCATATTCATGAAAAACCCTCAGTAGAATGGAGGATAAGGCCCCTCAATGAAAGCGTGGCTCTGATACACTGGCTGAGCAACTGGACTCTTCCATATACACAAACACTCTAGGCAAAGTACAACAGAAATGGAAGAACTGAGATGTGGAAAAAGGGAGAACAAGAGAGAATTAGCAACTTTCTCAAACATGTGGGTCCCGTTCTGATTCCCTGTAACATCCTTCCATACCCCCAGCAGCACCATGGGCAAGAGGAGCAGCCCAATCCAAATACAATGCTACGAAATCCCACCTAGTGCTCATTTTCAAGGAAGACATGGTACATTTCCTCAGCTATAATTCATCCTTCTTCCCACACCTCAGAGAAAGAAGGTTTTATTAAATTAAGTAGCATTTTTCATTATGACAGACACAAATGCAGGAGAAAAGCCTGCAGGTGCAATTCAGCTTTTTAAAACACACTGGCAAGTACAAGTATCGTTATACAGGAAATCAAGTCACCCAAAGCCTCTTCACTGTGAAGAGGGTGAGACTGCGAAGGTTCACAGGATGCTGAGAACAGAAAAAGGATCAAAAGCAATGTTCAAGGCATATACAAACTGAAGAAAAAGGTGCTTTGAAGTCTACACTTGTTTTCCTCCCTTTAAAAGTCTATACTATGATATGGAAATAAAAGTCAGTGTGTGGGTGGGGGGGAAGGTCTTCACCCAGCACTTTTTCTAAATTAAGTTCCACAGTTTTGTTTTTGTTAAAAATACGTAATTTATAATTTAATACCTGTTTCAGGATACTCAGATCTGTGGTGCTGATAACAGTGCACTTAATTTGCATTATCCATTAAAAAAAATTTAAAAGCAGCTCTGAACTTTGCTTCTGAGATGGAAGCACTGTCTCTGAACCAGCAATCATTGCTGTCACTCTTGCTTTGCATCTTTCAAGGCCTGAAGTCTTTCTAAAAGGGGTGGGTGGGAGTAATGCCACATTGAAAAGATCCAGTCAGAAACAGGGAATCCTAAATTATCTTTGTTTAGCTTGATCAAAGCAGAATATAGGTCTTTAGCCTTCCCAAGTTCCTTGGCAAATGCATCTGCTTGAAACTCAAATCGTCGGCTTAATACAGTCAAACAAAATGAGAGAACCTGTGGAGAGAAAGGTATTAAAAATTATTTTAAAATTCAGCTATCTGCAAATTCCTTTGGTGCCAGAAAATACTACCATATCTGGCTTACCACATCCCACACATCACTGGGGCTGCAGACTGATCCCACTAAGCTTTATCCAAGCCACATCTGAAACTGGGAGTCCTACCCAACATGCAGTACTAAGCCTGATTATCAAAATGAGACACCCAATGCAGCCCCTAGAAACTTCAAACTTCCCCTGACAAAACAGAATCATTATTTAAATAGGATGATACTTCAGTGTCTATGTCTTGAAAACAAGTTACCTCATTGTAAGGTGAAAAAATGAACTGGAAAATAATCATCAAGCCTATCAGGGTCGGCTGGGTGTCATAGAAACCAAATGCAGCAAAGAGTTCTTTTTGACCAATTAGCACAGCAAACAAGAAGAAGCAAAGGAAGGAATTCATCTAGAGAAAAGAAAAAAACATTCTTGATTAAGGTAAGTCATTACACAACATCACATTACAGATTTGCACAGGGATGCCACTGTAAAAAACCAAGTAGATTACTTTTGAACTAATATACAAAGAGGAACAACCAGCTGCTTTCTGAAAATGCAACAGTAAAAGAATCACTATTTTCTATCAGTGAGCAAAAAAAAGTAATGAAGTGAGATGAAAAAGCAAGAAGAAAAGAGAAGTGGGGAGGGAATACAGGATAGAACCCATCTCCTTGGAATTAAGCATATGTTCTAAAAAGTTTAAAGCCAAACAAAATGTGTCTGTGCTGTGTTGTACTTCTATTCCTGGAAACAATCTGTGCTTCCATCTAAGTCCTGCAGCACTGTACACTTGCACTGTACTTGCCTGGCTTTTCAGAGCCAAGAGGCAGTACCATGCCTTACCAAGTTTTCCAGAGGGGGTCATCAGTACCTTTTCAAGCTATCCAAGTGGTTGTTTGATCTTTTTAAAAGTGACAAAAGTATCCTACTAGTTACTAGTTAGCAGGGGTCAATGCTGATGTAAGGAACTGGAAGGTAATTGCCTTAAAGCAAAAAGCAGAAAGTGCCTCACTGAAACATTCAGCTGCACAGGTAAGAAAAAGCCAGTATGGAAGTAGTTTTTCTTAAACAGGAGCTTAATAGTGATGTTTACAGCCCAAAAAGTTTGTGAACAGCCTTTGAAAAAGAACAGAACAGCATTCCTAGAACAGTGCACACATCTCAAGAAACACATGATTTACTAAGCAAGTTTGCAGACGACACAAAACTGCAAAGAGCTGTTGACTCCATCGAAGTCAGGGAGAACCTGCAGAGACCTCAACAAATTACAGGGCTGGGCAATCACCAACCATGTGAAGTTCAACAAGGCAAAGTGCTGGATTCTGCACCTGGGATGGCTCCACCCTGGATGTACGGACAGAGTGGGGAAGGAGATGGTGAAAAGCAGAGCCATGGAAAGGGACCTGGAGGTTTTGGCTGATGGCCAGTTGGATCTGAGTCAGCAGTGCCCTGGCAGCAGGAGGGACATACCTGTCCTGGGGGACATCAGGGACAGCATTGTTGGCCAGGCCAGGGAGGGATTGTCCTGCTCTGCTCTGGGCTGTGCTGGGCAGCCTCAGCTTAAATATTGTGAACAGATTTGGTCACCACAATACAAGAAAGACATTAAACTATTAGAGAGCATCCAAAGGAAGGCAACAAAGATGTTGGTGGGCCTTGAGGGGAAGCTGTATGAGGAGCAACTGAGGCCACGTGGTCTGTTCAGACTGAAGAAGAGGAGACTAAGGGGAGACTCCTCTCAGTTACAACTTCTTCAAGAGAGGAAGAGGAGGGGCTGACACTGATCTCTTCTTTGTGGTGACCAGTGACAGGACCCAAGGGAATGGCCTGAAGTTGTATCAGGGGAGGTTCTTCACCAGAAAGTGGAAGGGCTCTGGAATGAGCTCCCTGGAGAAGTGGTCACAGCACTATGCCTGACAGAATTCAAGAGGCATTTAGACAATGATCTCAGCCACAATGTGTGGCTCTTGGGGATGGTCCTGTGCAGGGCAGGGAGCTGGCCTTGTGGGATCCCTTCCAACTCACGATATTCTGTGATTCTATGATGAAATTACAGAAGGTGCATAGAAGGGCAGCTCAGACAAACAAAACAGAAAAGGCTGAGAACTTGGAGAAAAGAAGCATGAGTGATACCTAGAACAACACAGTGGGCACTGAATTGGGCAGTACCATTCATAAACCATGACACAACTTCAGAAGGCTGCTCAGATGAATTAAAATGGCAGCAGACACGCTTTCTGAGATACTACCAACCAGATGAAGCAAGGGAGGGAACAGAAAGGCCAGTATATGTTCACTGTAGATAGAGCAAAGAAAAAAACCCAAACCAATTTTCTGTCACACAGCATATCAGGTGAATGTACACTAAGAAATGTGGAAGAGGGCATTTGGAAAGAGCTGTAATTACAGATGCTCCAGGAAAAACACCAGTTTATAATAACTCACCTGGCTGATGATTATATTTTTGACAGTATGACCTAGTTTCCAGTGACCCAATTCATGACCGAGTACAGCCAGAACTTCCTCATTTTTACATCCTTGTTTCTTATTCTGAGGGAATAACAAAGCAAAAGCATTATCAGATATGTCTGAACACAACCAAATAAATTTCTTACTGATTTGTTTTTGCCTTGACCACTGAAGTGTCTGTAGATCAGGCCATTCCCTTCTAACAACAGAAACATACATATCATTTCTTGCTCAGCGTTCTTCATGAAGATACTTACAAAAATATAACTTTTTAAGTTTAAGACGATTTTTACTATGAGGTGGTGTTCTCTTATTTCTAGGTATGCAGACATGCTGATGCAAACCTGAAAGAACACTGGAAGATTTGCTTTCCAAACACTTTCCTACCATCCCTTCTTCTCATCCTGTTTCTTTACTCAAGCAAAGCATTACACTGGAAGCAGGTATTCAGAGCTGCAGCCTTTCAGAAGAGAATTGAGAGCAATGCCCTGTTCCTACTTTCTTCAATACTCAACATGTAGCCTTCCTCCCAAGGCAGTACTGGTCCTTTAAAAAGGAACTCTCTTCTCCAGAAAGCCCTATGACATGCCTTAAAGCTATAATTAGGAAGGACATCTGCACCTTCAAAGATCCATTAGCAAGTCAGAAGCAAACAGAAAGGCTGAAGAACCTGTTGAAATGGAACACAGACTCTCATTATGACTAGATCAGGTGAGCTCAGCATCCCCTCCTCTCATCACCCACTTCTGCAGTATTTGCCAAACAAAACCCTGGGCACCACTAACGTGTCCAGGAACAGAAGCTGGACTGAACAACAGTCTAGACATTGGCCTAAGCTAGGCTGCATGAGGCCATTTGTTTTTCTCAGAATTACTCCTTCAAGTTATTCAGAAATTATTCCATTAGCTTTAGTAATTTCCTCTGGGGCCACAACAGCTGTTCCAGCAGACTCATGATGTGCAGCTGCACATCAAAGGAGAGGCCAGTGCCAGGCCACCATCCTGTTCTTCACCAGGCCATGGGAGGATGCACATGAGCAATCTGTCTGTGTGGCATGCCTCCTGCACCAAAAACTCTGCATGCAGTAAAAGGCACACAAATGACACACTGAGAATTAAAAGCATTTCCTTCAAAGAGAAGCTTTCGTGTGACAGTCCCAAGAGAAGGAAGATGAGTTAAACCCTGAACAGGTCCCTTATTCAAACAATTATAAGGAAGGTCTAGTTTTTACATGCAGGGAACTAAAGCCCCTGTGGATTTTCACAGTCTCTGGTGCTACCTTGCACCACTCACACAGCCTCAGAAATTCCAATTAGCAAACCAGGCATACTTTGGTGCTGAAATCATTAAGGTGGGGGTTTTAGCAAAGACCTTCGAAATACATGAGAAAACACAAGGGAATATCTCACCAAGAGGTTAACATAAATAGCACAATGAAAAACAAACTCACTTTGGTTTTAGACTTTGTTTCTTCATTCTCACCATCTTCTCCTTCTGCTGGCTCTTTGTTCAAAGCAGAATAGTCTTCCAGGAGGGTGTCGAAGAGTACTATTCGCTTATTCTTGAAGAACCCATAGAAATAAGCATTGCTATGGGAAGAACGCTTAGAACCTGATGGGGAAAATGTAAAGACCATGAGCTGAGTAATGCCATGCACTGAAGACTGTACAGCATGACACAGACCAGATTCTTCCAGAGGAATTCTCAAAGTCCCCAAATGAACAGTAGACAAACTCAAGCAGATCTGTTTGCAAGCTGAAGCATATCCTAAACTCTAAGTAATGAAGACTCCAATAGAAAAATGCAGCATGTAATCACTAAAAGCACTAAAACAATAAGAGCAGTCATGAACATCTAATGTCCAAGAAGAAAAGCAAATTCTATTGCAATTTCAGATTTGGAGTGGAAAGAACATTCTGCACTGACATTGCTCCAGGCAAAGAACCTGTGCTAAATTATGTAGAATTCTTTCAAATATGCCAGCAAAGATGAATGGAAACAGATGAAGACTTTAGAAACATAAGGAGAAGAGATGAACTACAGATAACACAGGCCCTCAATACTATTTTTGTTTGCAATAGGCCATTTTTTACAGCTACCTTTATCTAGATCAGGTTAGTCTTGGACTGTTTCTACCATTTATACACCTCGGGCCAAGAAACTCATCTCTTTCCATAGAATGTGGACAGTTTCAGTTGATTAAAAAGCTTATTTTTGCTTATGGACAGAAGCTGTTGCAACATCAGGACTGAAAGATGTCTCTATGAGAGCAGAAGTGGATTCCCCCGGGGTTTTTGCAGCAAAGGATAAGTTGGAAGGCATTTGCCTTAAAACACAGTACAAATGTAGGAACTGCATACACCCCTTAGGGCACAAACATCCATTGTTCCATTGCAAGCCAACCTGCAAATAGTCTTTGTGACCTCCAGCACCAACAGATTAACAGAGGAAGAGACTGGTCAGAGTGTGATGCCTCAGCATCTGGTCTCTTCCCAGTGAAGAAATCTGAACAGCCACAGGATAGCAAGGTTTCCTGTCTGTATGTAATAAAAATGTTCATCCTTCACTAAATGTTGGTAGAGAAGGAACCTGTGTAATCTGCCTCTTACAGAATGAACCCTGAAAGTAAAGGACCTGGTTGCACATTTTACCAAGAAGTCAGTTCTGGAGCAGAAAGAGCCAAGACAGAGTGCAGAACAACACCAGTAAAAAGATGTTCCCACATTCTGTCCCCCATGTCAAAAGGGAAAGGTGCTGGCTCAACACTCTTGAGAATGCTAAAAAAAGGGAGGGTGCAGTATTTGGAGGTTTGGCAGCCTCCACTGCAGCTCCCTGCCACTTAAGCAGACATGCTGCAGAAGCCAATGCAGGACACTGCACAGGGGCTGCAGGACCAACAACTGCTTCATGGTACTTTGACCATTGTTAAAAGCTGGGATACAGCCAGCAATGCATCTGGGAAAACCGTACCTGTTTGGCAAACCTCTGCACTGGCTTTCAAGCTTGAAAAGCTTTAGCTTGGCTTGAAAACAGGAGTTTCATGTGTCCCAAGTGTATCAGTGGTTCTGAGCAGCACTGAGGCAGAAGACTGGCAGGATTTGACCAGTCCAAAGTTTTGAGTCACAGCTTCAAGGCTAGAAAAAGCCTTCATCACCCTCTCCAACCGCAAATTTCTACCATTTTAGCTCTTTATGCCATCTCATACTGCTTTCACAAAGCCAATAAAAAATACCTCTGAGCTTCACAGGGACACAAAACCAAAACAAAATTTGGGAAAGCCCCTGAAATCAAGTTCAGACAGGAGCAAAATAAGTAACAGTGGAAATATCAAACAGTAAAGTACTCCATGAACATGGAATTGAAGTGACATGGCAGCTGGCATGCTCCATGTTATATTTCATTACCTGAGAAAAAAAGATGAGAAATTCTGTATTAGAAAGTGAAAAAAATTAGTCTCAAGTAGAAGGTGTGAAACCATCCAGCTACAGCATGAACCAAACAAACTGTGAACATTCCAAGAAATAGGTATTTTTAATTTTCAAGACTTTTTCAACTATTTTACCAAGTACTTTGAGACAATTAAGGCTAAACTGAGACTAGAAAAGTTAAAAAGCTATTCCCTTTGTTTCATAGTTCTAAAATTGTAATCTTGACTACTTTTGTGCTCCCAGTCCTGAGTGAGTTGTGTATTTCCATTCCACAGACCCAGGGCAATGCTTCCAAGCAGAGGCTGAGTTCAGGCTGTGCATTGAGCTTCAGCAAAAAGATCAGGAAAATGCTACAGACATTGACAAGTATTGCAGTATCTGAGCAATGCAAACAATTGCCCTACTACAGCATCCACAATCAATGCTAAAAACCAACAAATTTAAAATTATAAAGGCTTTTTATTAAAAAAACCCCAAAAAACCAAACAAACCTCACCTTCAACAACATACACCTTAGTCAATGGGAAGTCAATGCTCTTTGCCATTGTTTCAATTTGTTGCTTGAGCTCTCCCTCCGGAAGTGGAATGAATTTATCAAACAAAGGTGCAATATAGTCTGCATAGATTGTAACAAGCACCTGCAAACACATGCAGATATTAAAAACAGAGCAGGCAAATGTGTTTAGTACTAAAGGTGGAGCAAAAAAATTCAAAAAGAGAGCACAATTTCAGAAAAAAACCCCACTTGATAAAGCAGAGTTCTGTATGAAGTGGGATCTATAGCCAGGCTCTCTATGGGCTGCTTTGTCTGGTGGCCAGTCCACAGTTCAGCAACAGGACAGGACAGGGCAGGGGCACAAACCACCTACACAGTTCAGCAGAACTGCTGTGAACAGTGCAGAAGACAAGGCCTCTGGGCAGCTGCAAGCAGGGGGCTCATCAGGGACAGGCTGTCACTTCCACACACTTCACCAATCCTGGAAAGCTCTGAAGTGTTTCATACTCAACCACAGAGATGAAGGAACCAGTAGATAGAAGTGGGACTAATTCCTGCTACCTTGCAAAGCAACTGCCTAAAGAGAGGCAAGAAATTTCATATCCCAAATTTTCTTTCCCTTCTCCCAGCTGTCTACAAGGCTAATGCAGTTGTCTGCCTGATGCCTCTGGTTCCAAAATGACTAACAGCCTTGATCCAAAAACAGCACTAAAGAGCACCTGCATCTCTTCAAACTGGCATCAGCTGCACGCAGTTGAGAAAGGCAGAACTAGAATAATATGATGGAAAGGAAAGCTGAACTCACTTTCCTCACACTCTGGATGCTCACAAAATTATTTTGATTTATTTTGATTATTTTGATTTGTTTTAAAAGCTTAAATTCGGGTTAGTGAAGAAGGAACAGGCCATGAGAGGCAAATGGACATCACCATTAACTTCAAAATTATCTTGACACATTTTATTCCACTGAAAACAAGTACCTCGACTTCTGACAGTATGTGCAATGTTGATAAAGTCCAACGAAATTGAAAACCAGAACAACTGACTTATGTGAAGTCACAGCAAGTGAGGGCATCAATATGAAACACCACTAAAAATAAGTTATTTTTGTTACTGTAATTTTTAGGGGCTTAAACTTCTGCAGATATTTTGCAGAAGGTGTAGGAGGGTACTTCATAGAGTAGAAATCAGCTTTTCAGTCCAGACTAGTGTTTCAGACCATATAGCATGTGGGTACTAATTTTAAGGTTTTATCTCAGACCTTTGTGTAATGCCTTTGTTGGAAAATATACCAAGTTTAAAATTTTTGTTTCATAACTTTAGTCAGGTTTGTTCACCTGTGCCCCGGGGGGAAGGGAACTGAAGTTTCTTTCCAAGGCATTGTTCCACCAGGTGAAGCCTCATGGACTTAACAGCTCAACAGACTGGGGAGTAGGCCAAAAACTACCCAGAAAGTTACAGGTCATCAATAGAACATCAACAACCATCAGCAAACATCAAACATTATTCCACATGCTGCCCCCGGCATGGTTGGTGACACATGGTCCAGAAAATGCTGATAAGGAAATCAAGAAATGAGCACCTAATTAACATCAGAGGTGAAGAAATCAGGGTCCAATAGAAAACCAAATACTAAAGAACTACACAGCTTGGGACCAATGAACATGAAACCAGTGTATCTCTATGGGGTTTTGACTGTATAAAGTTTGGGGGAAAATCCTGTAAAATTCATGTGTCATGGAATTATTTTCTCTGCACACCTGGGCTAGGTGTGGACGAAATGATTTCTGTTGCACATCCTGGCCAGAATAAAGTAATGCCTTGATTCTCTAACACTAAAAATGTTGTTGGAGGGTTTCTGTTTCTCTGCAGTTTTCGGTGACACCTTGATACCAGCAGGCGTAACAGACTAGTAGGTAGATGCAACTCTAACTACGATTACAGAGTTATGGAACTGGAATTTTTCCCCAAACCAGACTCTAAGGGGTAAATCTAATACCTCTTAGGATGAGTTTTCATGTCAAAGGCTGTTCAAACACATTAAGGCCTGAAACCCTATAAAGTTGTAGTGAGGTGGCAACATATCAATTGTCTAGGTATGCACTTAACCCTCAGGGGTGGAGGGGGCCCAGAGGAGAAGAGTGAGCCACTAGGTCTTGCTCAGTATTCTTTCAGTACAGAAGTTTGCAGGTCTGCCAAAGTGTTTTCTTTTCTAGCTTTTGTTGTATAAAAGAGAGACCACCCCCTGTTATATCTGGTTATAAAGTATCTGTAGTACCTCAGGACAGCTCAATGGGAAGGTGCAGGCCGAGCAAAAATAAAATACTAATTTGTGATAGGAAAGTGAGAGAGAGAAACGTGCCTTCAGCTGCGTATGTTCTGGTTCTCAACTTGAAATTTAGTGCTTGGTACTACTCACCTACATCTTTCTACTCAACCTGCTTGTTAAAGGCTACAAAAGGGGCATTCAGAAAGCTTCTTGTATGAGATCATGCAATATTTTTTACAATCTATATTTTAAGACAAGATAGGAAGAATAAATACAGTCAATGACTGGTATAAAGGAAGATAAAGAAAATAATCAAATATGTATGATATAGCTAAAAAGTTCCTTTTATATAAACCCTAAAATCATCAGCTACAATTCAGTGTATGAAAGCAGCTATATAAGCAGAACAATGAAACATTGCTACTTTCCTTAATACCAAACAAAGCACTGAGGGCTGTGCAATAACCTACAAGAAATGCCCAATGGAAACACCACTGACCCAAGCACAATCTGCTTTGGCTTGCTGATCTGCTGGCACTTGTCCTTGTGCCCTTTCTATACTTAAGAGAAAGGAAAACCTATCACCACGTAGTGCTATGCTTACCTATTCTAAAGCTTTTTCAGTGCTTATCTTTCAATCAGTGAAGACACTCCAGTATTAAATAGGTTGAATATATATGACATTAATATGGACAACTAATAAGAGCTATTATTCCTGAACAAGTACATTGAGAGCAAGACACTCTGTTAAAGTTTGCAGACATTAAAATTCACAGGAGATTTAGATTTTCTTCATTTTCTTTCAGCTTTGTTCAGCATGCTGAGCCATGCCAGTAAGCTGGAGTCTGGAAGAAACCCAAACATCCTCTCATACTCACCAAGGAAACAACTAGGGTGAAGAGCCAGGCATAGATAAAGAAGTAGTCTCCCCCTATTTTAATAATGTAAAGCAGAAGGGATGTCACTGGCAACAGAATACACTGAGTCACAACAAATTTCTTGATAGCATCCTTAAAAAAAAATCCCAGCGTCTGCAAAGAAAGGATAAATTATATCAGTGGCATGTCAATGTAAATATTAATCTGCCATTCTGGCTAGTGAATTGATCCTTTCAGTTAAGACAAATGGCAAAACAGCAATGTCAGTGTCAAAAGAAAATGGGAATCAGTCAAAAAGGAGCTCTCCTAGCACCTCCTTGCAACCATGGGGACTCAAGCCCATGCAGATGCACTCTTCCTCAGTAAGGCTGACCCAAACCCTTATTTTGTGTTGCACATTCATTGCAGTAGGAAGGAAAAATTGAAGCTTATCTGTCCCTTACTTCCTTTACCAATCTATATCCCAGATATCGTGGATACTTAGAAAACACGAAACTCTCAAAGAAACACTGCTGCTGTAAAATGTTTTCTCTTTCATTTAACAGCTGCCTCAATTAGTCTTAACTTTCAGTTACCACTGAGTTAATTGTCCTAACTGGAAATATATAGAAATCCTCTTATAGAGTTTCAGCAACACATTGTACTCCAAGCTTCCATTGACATGCAGTTACTGCTCAAGTAGCTACCTCAGGTTTTAAAATTAGAATAACTTTAACAGAAGCAATAGAAATTTCAAAGACCTCTAGCTGAATAAATCTGATCTAGTGACTCTGCAACACAATTAGACACCCATCAAGCTCTAAAGGATTAGTATGCAAAGATCTTTCAAACAAGGCTGTATTGAAAATCCCACACTGCTTTAAAGAACTTGTCTGGAAAGAAAAACAGGTCAACTAAAAAACATTTAGCTTGTATTTTCATTTTAGATCTCTCTTTACTTCCAGCTCCACAATCTAGGAGGAGAACTAGGAAATTGCATGGTGTCTTTCATTTTTGCTGAGTCTCTCTCTTGCTTCCTAAGGCAAATGTGACCTTGAGAAAAATCCTCATTTTCAGCAAGCCACTCCTACAGAAGGAAGAGCCTATTTAAGGATCAGCTGAGAGTCACTGCTAGAAATTAGAAAGTCTGGGCTGGTACCAGGTGTGAATTTGGCTTATTCACTCAGGGACTCAGCCCATCAGTCTGAAAAGAGAGATAGAAATTTGACTGTTTGTAAGACATCTGGTACCTTAAGACATGGACTCAGCCTTTAGCTCTCAGCATGAGGACCCACTGCTGTGAAAAACCCCTTGTAAAAGACCGTGGGGTAGCTCAGTGAAACATTTAATCTCCGTGGGTGTCAGTACCAAGCCTTCCTTTTCTTGTTTGATTAGGCACTGACAACAGTGAAGCATCCAGTGAGCACAGCTCTCAGGAGTAAATATTCCAATACACCCAGAATACTGCTTACCTTGCCTAAAGCAGCAATGAAACCACATGGATTCTGCAAGCTCTTAAGGCACTTTTAAAGAAGCCCAAGCTGTTAAGTGCAGCATTTGACACTTTTCTCTCTGGAGAGAGGCAGGGCTTGATCAAGTCAAGTTCTCCATCCAGCAGCTACTCTGCCGACTGGCTCTAATTCTACTGACAGTGTTTGGACTTTTGTGTGCTGGACATGAAGGGCTTGCAGATCCTGCACCAAGATGGAACTCACTCCTCACTAAGGCAGGAGAAGCAATCAGGGTGTAGACTTGATGTGACTGCTCAGGACTGATATGAGACAAGAGCAAGAGATGGCACTTGATGTGTGTTTAAGGATTCTGAATGTCAAAAGGATGGCTAGGCTAGGCTAGGCTAGGGCATAAGCACATTGCAAGAATTAGGACTCTGGCAGCCTTTACAATTTTTGAGGACTGTAGAACAGAAGTGATAGCCAGAGAACAACCAAAATACATTGAAGAGATATTTGCCATGGAGAAAAGATTGATTGACTCATGCTCTGGAAACATGGGAACACTCTTTCCTCCCTTGCCAGGAGCAGGATGCCAACCTGCCAGTGTGCTCACTGCCAGCTCTGCAGAAGGGATTAGGATCCCCAGGACAGTATCTCAGAACCACCTGGGACATGAATGGCCATGGGCACCCTCAGTCTCACAGTGGGGATCTACTCACTTGTGAGAAAAAAAGGTGACACACAGATTTTTAGAAGAACAAAGTTTTTTTTACAAGACTAGAGAGCTAAATGGAGTTCTGAGTCAATCACAAGCTCAAGGTTTATGACTAACTAGAACAATCTTCAGATTTTCTTTCCAAGGCCTGGGCAGGAGCTGCCATTGACACAGTATTGAAACTGTGGCAGGACACACAGTCAAACTAGCCTTGCTGTTTTCTGGAAACACATGGATTTAACAGCAAAACTGTGCAGTGAGAATTTTCATAGTTAGTCTTGCCTGGAAGGAAAACAGTATGCCACTAAAAAAATTGATGTGAACCAAAATAACACCAGATGTGTCAGGATCTCCACATTTCTGTTTTAAAGGGTACAAACTGGATCAGTACATTTAAAGCCCTTTTTATTACTTATTTCCTTACTTGTTTATAAAAAGGAATAAGAAACATCAATGTATCAGTCTACCAAGGAACATAAGGAGTTTAGAAACAAACTGATTTCACTTCTTTAGGTCTTGTGTTGCTCAGTCTTCCTGCCTCCATAGAGATTGGAAGATGAAATTGGCAAATAGCATCTCTACTGATATTGAAATGAGCCACATCTGCTACCCATCCAAATTTCATTCTACTGCAAAAAAAAAAAAACCAACCAGACAACAACTTCCTAGGAGATGTGAAACAGAAAGTACTGTAGACAACACCAGCTGGGTCCAAAAGCAGAAAACAAATCTTATGCTCTGACACGAAATGGCTAAGGATGTGCCCCAGACTGAGGTTCTTCTCTCAGAAAGAATATCTCATCTCATGACAAACTGATACTGACACAGGTGAAACCAAGTTGGTGAAAGTAATTAAGAAAACAAGGGCTGATATTATACAAGTACCTAACACAGGTACAAAGGAAGAGCTGAATTCTCCAATCTAGTAAAGGCTGATTTAAGAAATCAATGAGTGAAACAAAATGAGGAGCAATGTAATTTCTTGGTTTCCTTTCACCTGGTCATTGACCATAAATCAGGAGTGCCCCTATCAAGCAAATGATCCTCAGGAAACTTCTCAGGAAAAGCAGATGAAGGGTTCATCCACAAATGAACAGCTGAGGCATGAAACACTCTTTGTCCCATCCCTAGAACACAAATCTCCATGCTCAGAGGCATGGGCTCACACAGAGCCTGTTGCTGCATGGGCACTCCTGCAAAAGCCACAAACTGATTTTTATGCAGTGTGAGTAGAAATGTCCCTAAAACTAATGATCTTTGGCACAGGTACAGACAGAACAGTCTATGTAATCATCTGAACCCATCAGGCCAATACAAGTGCTCTCTGCAATACCTGCTGATTGAAGCCATGTTTCTCTTCTATGACAAATGTATTATATAAACTCCATGGGAGACCAGTCACTGCGCTGAAGAGTGTTGCAAGCAGCAGAAATACCAATGACTGAACAATCTAAAAAACAAAACAAAACAAAACCACCTGATATTTACTGACCCACACTAACAAATATTTTGGGTGTTAAAAATGACTTTTAGGTCAGTGGTTTAACTGAAACCAATCAGCAGAAGAAGTTAGATAAATAGACAGAATTAACTTGTTTGTGATGATTAGATTATTGCTCACTATAACAGTTTACTAAGGCTTTGGAACACAAATCTGGATACATGCCTCATCCACAGCACAAAGGCAACAAAAGCAGTAGCCTCAAATTTCTTATCCTTTTAGTGTGCAGGTAGATCAATTCTAGGATTAGTAAAAAGAAAAAAGCCAAACAAAGAGCTCCCAAAAACCCCATCCACCACCTCATTTGACTAAAGCAGATACCAGACCTTGCTTTTAACATATAAGGCTGTTTTAATTAGTAAGCTAATTTAAAAGCAAGCTAATTTACTGTTACCAGTTCTCAGAATCACATAGTCATTGTGCACACTAGAAAATATCTGTTATTTTTACTATATCATAGGTTAGCTAAATCTCACTTTTAACTAAATACCAATTTAAAAATAAAGATTATTATTGCAGTAGGGACTAAATACTTTCACAGAAATTTAAAGCCTACTTACCTCGTATTCTGATCCAAACCCAGCACGATCAGAGATCTGACCAGACAGTTTCCAGAGAAAAGGAATTCCTCCACAGAGGAGAATCATCTTGAACACAAAACCACATACCACAGAGACAGTATGAAACACACTGTCATCTTAGTCTACTAAAATTTCAGCATGATAAGAACCTTTTAAGGGTGAATAAGACAAGTTTTATGATTAGCTTTTTGCCACCCCTCTGATCTACACAATGATAAAACAAGCCCGGAATACCTGGCAATAGCTAATTTTTACTTTACAGAAGTAGAGAGCAGGTAATTTTTTTTTTCCTGGGAAATACTAGGATATTTCCAAGGCTATTTTCTGTAGACTCTATTTTGACTCTATTTTACAATCCTATTTTCGTTATCTTTTCTAACTGACATTTATGCTTCCTCATGTTCATCATGAAGTAGGATCATATTCCAATTTTACTTTGCAATGCCAGGCACTTCAGGATTCCTTTTTGACACAGTTGTGTTACTGGTGAGCAATGCATTTCAGCAGTGAGTTAGAAAAGGTTTCTCTTCTCCTAGGACTGTAAATCACACACGTAAATATTTTGTTCTAACTTAATGGCTCTGTTTTTTCATCTATGTGTGCATTACTTGCCCAGTGTAATTCTTCTTATACTTCAGAAGTATCCATTGGTACATGCCCTGTTCTCACAGGTTGCTCTTTTCACCTTCTGCTTGCTCTAAAAATGAAAGTAGTTGCATCCTCCAAACACAGGGAAAGGTCTGTATTTTAACAATTTAAAGTAACTCTCATGCTGCTTAATTATTTTGCAACAGAAACTATAACGGAATATAATGAAAATGTAAAATTGTAGTTGTGCAGTATGACTCAGCACTGCAGAAAGAAATTACATGCTTTCTGAATAATTACTTCTTTTTGTGTAGCAAATACAGCCACAAACAAAAACAGACTATAAATGTCAGTATTCGCCCTAAGACACCAGAATGCCAATGGTGCAGCTGCATGGGATCACTGAGAACCAAAGTATTTCACAGTTCAAGTACATGAAAAATATCATATGAAAGCTACTTACAGTGCCCTCAACCTCTGAATAGAGGCCTGACCAAAAGCTGAAAGTACTTTTGTCCAGCTGATAGAGACGAGATTTTTCAAATGTTTCTGAGTCCATGATCTGTCCCAGTTCCTCTGGTACATGTGTTGTTGTTCTGTATACCCGCCTCTGAAAAATTGAAGCCAAAACTCAAAGTCTACATCTAATATTTTAAAGAAGATAAATAAGATTTAAAATAAAACATAAAATGATCCCATGGGCCACCACAGAAAGTTAAAAAAAAAGGGAAAAACAACACACAAAGGAACAAATATTCCTAAATTCCTGTTTTCTGTCAAGTTCTAAACATAAAACTGAAACATAGTTATTATGTTGTGACCAGGAACTCAACTGCTGACATAATAATTTCATTAGAATAGTTCAAATACAGATCACACAAACTGATTTTTCCACAGGATGTGATTTACTGCACCCCAGTTAACGACTAAGCTGATTTTAAAACCGAACACCAGATCCTCCTGTGCGAGCTATGTGGCTTCACCAGAATACAGACCTAGGGGGTGGCTGCACAAACGAGGTGCTATTTCATTTTCAGTAAAGAACTTGCCACTTGAAAAATTTTAAAGACTAAAAGTCTTCTCCCTGTACTGTCTTGTTTCAGTACACTTACCTATCCTCTAAGGAAAAGCTCCTACCCTTTGTCACTTCAAAACGCATTCTCCCCTGTCCGGGGCACCAGGCTGCAGTGTCCCGACCCCAGGGCTCACAGGAGCTGGCAGCACCGCTCCGTGACCCCGCCGGGCCCGGCAGGGACGGGTGCGCGCCTGTGCTTCGCGTTCCCGGCGCTGGAAATACCCCAGCGTGTGGCTGCTGCTAAACCTGCCAGGGATGGCCCTCCTCTGCCCCAGTGGGCGGGCTGGGGATGGAGATGCGGCTGGCAGGCGACAGCCGGGACCTGACCAAAGGGACACTCCGTCCTCTGTGTTGCATTCTGCGATAAGAAGAGGGGCCTGGGATGTGCCTTCCAGCGTGGTTATCACTCGGAGGCTGCCCGGGCATCGCCTGCTCGGGGAGGTGCTGAGCGACGGCCTGTGCAGCGCTTGCGGCGTTTCCCTCCTTCCTTCCTTCACCTGTTAAACTGTAATTATTTCAACTCACGCATTTCCTCGTTTTTGCTCAAAGCGCTCTCTCGCAGCTGTCCCGGGGAGGAGCACCGAGCTGCTGGGGGTGCTGACCCCACCGCACTCACTCCCCTCGCGGCTGTGAGCGTTCCCTCCGCCCGCTCCAGGGCGCCGAGCCCGCGCCCCGGGACAGGGCCGAGCCCTCCCCAGCCAGGCGCCAGGCCCCGGCCCCCCTCCACGTGCAGGCCGGGCCCGGCCCAGCCCCGGCCCGCCAGCGACCGTCCCCGCCAGAGCCCTGCCGACCTGCCGGTGCGCCAGGAAGGCCTCCCAGAGGTAGACGGCCCACGAGAAGAGCAGGACGGAGCAGAAGATGCGGCGCTCGGCCGGCAGCTCTGCCCACAGCTCGCCCGGCAGCGCCATGGCCGCTCCACCGCCGCGCGCTGGCGGCGCCGCCTGGCGGCCGGAGGAGCCGCGGCGGGGCGGGGCCGTGAGGGGCGCGGCCGTGAGGGGCTCCTTGTGAACTCCTTGTGAGTTCCTTATCGGCTCCTTATGGGCTCCTTGTGGGCTCCTTCTGGACTTCTTCTGCACTCCTTGTGGGCACGGCGGGCTGTGCGGTGGGCTCGGGCTCAGCTCTGCCCGGCACGACTCCGCCTGGCTCGGGCTTGGCTCGCCAGGCGCCCACAGGGCTGGGTTGAGGCGTGTGGGGGGCAGCATGGTGAGGATCTGGGGAGATGTTTAAATGACTTTTCTTCAGTATAAGTTACTCAGGCTGAGCACAATAATGCGTATAAAGCCTCACTAGTACTTGTCCAAACTCTTTTACAGAAACATTAAGAGAAGTACAAAAATTAACACTGACTACTCTAGTACTTGCTGATTTATTTAAAGCCGAAACACCCACTTCAGGTTTGGTCTCTGCAGTGCTCCGTGAAGACAGCACAGTGCTGCTGAAACCCAGAGCTCACCCAGCAGCACTGGGGACAAACGTGCCATGCAGAGCACAGGGACTGTGTGATCTGACAAAGATGCAGTAAGAGGGATGTTAACGTTTAGCCACTTCTACATACGGCATTTTAGTATCAGTCATTCATCTAATTTCTACCAGTCTAAAGTATAACAGAACATGTATGTGGCTTTTTAGTCATTAACAAAATAATGCCAACTTAATTCTCTCATTAGCTATGTTACCTTTTTCTAACTATTCAGAAGAATGACCTGTCAAGTATAGTGAAGCCCATAGTTTTCTGTAACCTGATATATCCCTGCAGAAGAACAGGGTAGATGGGGAAGTGCTGCTCACAGTAAACCTTGCTACTGGCTGGCACTTTTCTCCTTTCATAGAGGAAGCTCTAGAAATCCATCCAAGAGGGCCACACCAGAAGCCTCCCTGGCACTGCAGTGGATCCTGACTACTCCCTTACCTACTTCCTTCCCTATAATCTCAAGACATTTTAAAGAAAAGCAACAGCTCTTCTATCCCACCTCACTCCCTCCAAACTCATGTGAACATAGGGAATACTGGTGTGCAGAGTCGGGAAAGATGAAGGGGCATCAGCTGTAAACTTTAAGGGGGAGACCAAGCTTAGCACCTGACAGGGCCAGGCCAAGGCAAGGTTGCTTCATTTCAGCCTCCTCTGCTTTCTGCCATAACCATGCCCAGATTCTTGACATGATATGTGAGGACTTAACTGGAAATTGAATTTCTCTCAATTAATTCACTGCAGCTGAGATTCAGAATTTGCAAAACAGTCTCACAAGGCTTTATCAACATCATAAAATTTAAACCTTCCACAAGCAAAAACAACCAGAAAACAACATTCAAGAAAAACCTGTTGGCTCTACTGAGAGCCCTGCTAGAAAGATGGAAGTCAGTCTAGAAGGTCTCTCTTTGTAAAGGTATTTACAGTTTTTTACTACCCGTGGGAACATGGCAGGGCAGCCCATAGCCTTGGGGAGTTTAGGCATGCACAACCAATAAACACATTTTTGTCCTGTAAAATCCACACACTTGAAGACAGCAATTTTAAAAATGGAAGCAACATTTCCTATGAACTGTGTTTTCTGAGTTATCCACTCTTCACATTAAGAATTCTATTTTAGGAAGTCAGTGCAATGGTATTCCTTTACTGCAGAACAAAATGTTTCTCCTGTATGTTTGCAAGTAAGAAGCTGGAAATGTTACATCATTGTAAGACAAATTCTGGTAGCACTTGGGAGGGAAAATGATGGCCTACCTCATGGCATAAAAACAGAAATAGTAAAAACTCGGCAAACCTTTACCCTTTTGTGGTCTCCTCTCCGATACCCACCTGTGCCAGGCAATTAGATCAGACAAAAAAGGCCAAGAAGGAATTGGGATAAAGATGTAGATTAAAGCTGTACAGTTTTGATGGTGTGACACCCATTACCTCATTGAGACAGTAGTGCATTTTTTAGAGGATGGAGTTCAAAGACTGAAGCACCCTGTCAGTCTCTGAAATGGGCAAGATATAATTTCTGTAATGAGGAAGAAGCTGACCAGTGCTGTATTGGTTTCTTTCACCTGAACACCCAGAGTCCACATTACTAAAAGTCCTGGCAGTGCACAGGGTGCCACATCACCACAGAAAAATGCCTCCAAGCTGCTTTCGTGCAGCCCAAGGGAAAACTGACTCACCATTTTCTAAATGCAACTCTTGGGTTGAGGAGTGTTGCAGGATTTGTCTCCATACCCGGCAGACAGAAATGACATCTGTCTCTCTCTTGTCCTGTGGTACATCCCAGCCTATGGAAAAAGCAGTAACTGAAGAGCAGGAGCCTACTCAACAGACTCTGTAACACCAGAGGTGCAGGGGGTACCAGTCTGCCCAGCGTGCACTGTGCAGTCTGCACTGTCTGTGGTTTGCATGCACACCATAACTCATTTGGTAAAATCAGAATTACATCTGAGGAAATGAGTTTCGCATGCAACTTGTTTTGTGGGATTAAAGAATTGTCACAGAGTTAGTATGTAATATGCAAAATTGTTTATACATCAAATGGCAATATTAAATTTTTAATAGGAAAACTGACTATACTCATCACATTTTAAATTGTAGGAAGCCATCAATGACATCAAAACTACTTTTTGAAAGACTTGAATTATTTTTAGGACTATACAAAGCCAAAGCTTGCACACTGTGTCTCACCACTTCCCTGGTCTGGAGCATATGTATTTTCAATCTCATTTCATTCTGCATTCTCATCCAATTTCATTTATTCGAAGCTAAGTATTTTACATGTTTGAATTAATATTGTCATATTTGAAGCTGGTTATTTAGTGGAAATACAGCTGCTTAACCTGAAAATGAAGGCTCCAAACCTCAAGGAATTTACTATTCATGCTGACCATGAAGGGACAGGTTGCTTTATGGGATACTCAAACCCTGAGAGGGTAATGTTGTCTCTCTGCCCCAATACCTGAAGCAGTCATCACATGTCTGTTAAGTTTGCTGTTAAAGTCTTCTCCTATTTTGAGATCTTGAAGATTCAAGTATGTTAAAACATGACTCGAACTTGACATTAAAAGGTACTTCATTATTTTAGAGAGAAATTACTTTGGAACACACTGAAAGGTGTCTGACCTTGTTGCAGTATTTAATCTTCTGACATAACTTATTTCCATTTTTAGAACTTTGTGAGAAGATTGATGCACCATATTTCTTTCATTACAAGTAGCTTATAGTTTAGAAAGAAGAAATTGCACAAAAGGCTAGGCAGTAAACTACACTTCTCTTGCTTGGTGTGTGATTCCTAACCTAACTTTTGAGGATGCCCAAATAACTTTCTTTTCCTAAATGTAGTACAAAGATACCATTTCTGCCTAGTTTTGGTCATACCACAGTTCACTAGACAGTTTGATAGCTGCCATCATTCCTGCACCCAGCCAATACCCATGCTCTGTTTTAAACATTTTCCAAAGCTTTTTTAATTTCCTTTCCACTGCTGCTTTTCAGATCACAGTATAAAAACCCAGAAGCCCCAAAACCACCAAGCCCTCAATTGGTAAGAAGCTGTGATTGCTGCTTGCTCATTAGAATTCCCATGGAGATGGAGAAATACCTCCTATAGGGGACAGCGATTCTGGACCTCATGATATAGCCACGTGTGGCAAGAAACATGACACAGAACAAGAGAGTTTAAAATATTAGCTGACTTTTCTGGTGAAATCTTCCAGCTAGGTTTCATTCATTGTCAAAAAAGCTAACTAGGGAACCCTAAGTGTATACTGGTACTTTCATGTGACACAACGTGCTTGGAAGCCTGGAAACATTCGTCACACACAGGTGGTGCCAGACAGTCTCAGAAAACACCCTCTGCCTTTAAAGGAACAAGGACTTTCTTATGCAAAAGCACTTTCTGCCTGTACTAATTATAGTTCTTTCAAGTCTGAAAAAAGCACAGAGAATGTTGTAAAATAAAATGTAATACTTTACTTTTCTGTATCTATTTCATCGGTCTGATAAATTATCTACAAACGCATAAAACTTAAGCAACATTGTCCAATGCACTCAGAATGGTCCCAAACTCAATTACAAGTAAAGCACATTAAAGATTTAATGTACAGTAAACAAATGGGTGAAAAACTGTAATTTATTGGAACTCATAACTCAAAAAATATAAGATGCTGTAGTGTACAATATGTTACACAAAGCACCCTGGGGTGCACATTCAAGTCAAGTAATAACTCCATCGCCCCCCAAACCCTGGTACCCCAGTACTTGTTCCATATACAATCATGCACATTTACTCTTCAAGAGGAAGCCCCCAGTATTCTGATGTGTTAAATAGCACCAAATCAGTATTGTTCATTGAAAAAAATGGGGAGCTAAATTAACTTGGCCATTACTTTTGACAGATATTATACATTCATGGAATTAAACAGTCAAAACTAACCTAAAAAGAGTGTACTGTAACAATTACTGTTCTAATTTGAAGTTCTCCCCGTACAGCAGTAGTGGAGGCTATCTGCTCTAAGCAAAGCTACTTACGTACTTCCTACACACAGCTCATCTGCCTTTTTTGTTGGAAATAAATCTATGAGAGGTGTGGAAAACTTGGATCTTTCAAGAACAACCACTGGTCGTAAGTAATGCAGCTGTTTTAAGGCAAGGTCTCCACAGTCCGTTAGGGCCTTGTCCAAGATTGCCCTCAGATTTTCTAAAGAAGGGGCAGATGAGGACTCTGACAGCAAGGGCTGGATCTCTGTTAGCTGCCCAGGATTATCTGGGGTTATGATTACCTTTTTGTCACTTACAAAGTTGTCTACTGGTGTATCCCCTTGACTGTCTCCCTCTTTTTGCAACGTTTCATCTACTGGCAACTGCTCAGGAGACTCCCATTCTACCACCTCATCACAATCATCATCATCATTGTCATCCTTTCCCTCACATTCCTGAATAAATTTTAAAAATGAAGACTCAAATCCCATTGGTTTATATGTCTTTAAATCAAATGGTTTGGACACAGGAGGCTTTTGAAATTTGTCTTTTGTAGCACAAAGTACATTTCTTTTTGCATTCCGATTAACCGCACTATGCTGACATCCTTCTGGGTCTTTCTCTCTTGGCAACTCCAACTGTAAACTGGAGAAACAAGAGCTATTCTCTCTTTCACTGCTTTCAGAAAAATCTTCAGTTTTAGTCATAGTCGTCTCCCTGTTGTTAGGCTCTTCAGAACAGGTGTTCTTTGCACTGTGGTTACATTTTAAAGTGCCTGAATACTCCAAGGCACTGGCATCAAAATTCACACTACTCGGTGGACACTGTTTTTGGTCTTCATTACTCACATCTGGAGGATCACAGGCAGGGTTTGGAACAACAGGTTTGTCACTTTCCTGCACAGGCTCAGAATTAGCTGATTTATCCTCGTCAACTTCTACACCTTTTTTATCCAAGTCTGAAGCTGTGTCAGAGCAAGACTGCTTTTCAATCATGATGCCACATTTAACACAAAGAACCAGTTTCTGAAGGCGCTGCTCGATGTACATGTTGGTCATCTGGTGTGTGCGCTTGTAGTGCCTCACTATGCTGCTTTCCAGTTTGACAACAGACAGGCACCCCTGCACCATGCAGGGGTACTGTGTCTGGTTAGACTTCTCTTTGCACATTTGTAGGGCTTCCTCTTTTGTTTTGAAATTCAGCAAATGCTTTTCTCTACTTCTGCTAATTCTTTTGGGTTTTTCTTTCGATTGCTTCCCATTCTGCTTGCTTGTTTCAAAGCTGTCTTTCAAATAATTTTGCTCATTTTTATCTTTATCTTCATTACCTTCCACCTCTTTCTGATTTCCAAAGAGACTATCATAATATTCACTGTGTCTGAAATATACATGTTGAGAATAATGACTGTAATTTGTGAAAATTCGATTGCAGCCATTAAGGTCACAATGGATTTCAAAATCTTTGTTTAATTTTTCTTCATTGGCATGTTCTTCTATTAGATGCTGTTTAAGCTTATTAAACGTATAAAATACAGCATGGCAGTGGGCTTGGTTACAAGCAAATCTGGCAGACTCAGCTTCAGAAAGCAGTTTTTGATCCTCTAAGATTTCATTGTGGAAGTCACTACAATGCTTAGCAAGAGCTTTAGAACACAGAAAACGCTTACCACACTCTTTGTGTTTGCATGCAAATATTTTTTTACATTTGACAAGTTCCCTTTTTGTTCTTGCTTTGTCTTTTTCTAAGCAGAGCTGTTCCTTATTATACTGGTGAACAGTTCTGTAATGGCGAATCAAACCTTTCTGGTTCGTGAATGCCGAGTTGCAGCTTTTATGTATACAATGAAATGGTTTGTGGTACTTATGCAGTATGTAACATAAGTTTCCTTTAGCAACTGTTCTTTTGCTTCCTCTTCCCTGTCTTGCTTCCAGTTCTTCCCTATGACTGTCCAGAGAAGTCATAGTAGATGTTTTTCTTGTTACGTCATTGTCTGTCTCTTCATTGGACTCCAAATCAGTCTCAGAACAGCAATCATCCTTTTTTGGGTGACACAGCTGTTCGGAGTCCGAATGTCCAGGGAACCCAACGGTGTTTGCACCGGCAGGCACTGGAGTAGTGCTGTTCTTATGCACATCCTCTGTACATAAACCTACATGATCAAATTTTTCACTAGGACACACCTTGTGAGCCACCCTCTCACAGCCAATTTGATGTTTGTTTCTATAGTGAATTCGAAGATGTGTTTTTCTTGTAAATGATCTTTGGCAAATATGACACTTAAATGGTGAATACCGATGCTGGAACATATTTAGCTGAAGAACCATTTCCTTTGAATAGTTATGCTTCCTAACATAATGCATTAAGAGAGCTTCTCTGGTCACAAACTCACATGTACATCCATGACATTCACAGAAAAATGGTTTAGCTGCCAGCTGAGTAAGGTACTGGCTGGGTAAATTATCTTGTTGCTCTTGAAGCTGAAATTTTGAGGTAGTTTCATCAACTGACTCAGGGCACTTGCCATCCCTAGATGAATAGCCCAGGAAAGGTTTCTGTCTTGAAGAATTCTGAATGTTAGCATTTTTTAAGCTTAGATGTTTCAAGCCTAACATTAGTTCCAACATGTTATCTTCAATATTTGGTTCTATAGAACTGTCATAAAAGGATGTTTCTGGGGAAGAAGGACAAGCTTCTTCCCTCAGGCCACTGCTTCCTTTAGCGTCTACAGCACAACACACGCTCTCTGGAGAGTCAGCATTTGTATCAGAATTATGACCTAACTCTGTACTCATGTCTGTAGGGGATTTACTGTCCTGAGCATCACTCAATAGTTCGAGAAAGTATTTAGTTTTCATTTCCATATTTCTTTTACCTTTAAAGTTGTATGGATGGGCCCTTCGAAGGTGTTTTTGCATACTTCTGGAATTTTTGTGTGTGGAACAGCAGCCTTCAAAACCATAGGAAAGGTTTTTCCCATCAAAGCAAACTGCCACATTGGAACACTGTTGTTTCACACCTGCTGGATGGAAGACTCCTTCCTGGGACACGACAAAACCTGGAACTGACTGGTTGTGAGCCACTGTTCCAAGCAGCAGAGATGTCTGACCTTGGCTTACTGCAGCACCTGCCCTGTGCTCCCCACAATGCAGGCTGCAATTACTTTCACTGTTTAGATCTTCACTGTCAGAGAGAGATTCTTCCTTCACCCGTGGAATTTCCTGAGAGCCTGAGGGATCCAAGTTATCATTCAGATTGGAATTTTCAGATTGTTCAAGCAGCTGAGACTCTGGAAGATAACTGGATTTGTCTTCTGAAACCGACCCTTCAAGGTTCAGCATTTGCTTCCCTTCCCCGTTTGACACTTGGATATCATGTGCTGCAAGGTGATTCTGGAATTCAGTTTTTGAATAATAAAACTTTTTGCAACCAAAGTAGTTGCAGGTATATGACGCATCTCTGAAGTGCTGTGCCTCGTGATGGTAAAGCTGCCCTAAGTCACTGAAAACAATATTACAGCCATTTAGCTCACATTTATACCGAAGATCATCATGTGTTTGTTTGTGATTGAGAAGCTCGTTCACTGACCCAAACCTGGCGTAGCAGTCCATGGACACACACATGTAAGGCTGAGGCCCGCAGTGCACGCGCTCGTGCTCCCGCAAGTGGAAGGACGTCATGAAGTGCCGGCGGCAGAAAGCACACTTCTCCCTCCTGTTTTTCATGTCCAAGTAGTGTTTTGCATTCTCATCATTGTTTTGATGTTCAGCTTTCAGATGCACACTTAAGTACTTAAACTGCTTAAATACTCTAGAACAATCTGTCCCAGGACATGGGTAGATGTCTCTATCTTGCAGCTGGCAATTTTCCAGTTGGCTGAATGTGACATATTCCTCTGTGTCATCATCAAAGCTTTCAGACAGCTGTGCCTGGTGTGACCTTTCTGGAAATGCTGGGGGCGGGCTGCTGGAAGCTGTTGCCTTTTGCGGTGATCTCTCTTTTTTCAGAATTATTTTCTTTTTAGGTCTGTGTGTTCTACTAGGTGGCATTTTAACGTGTTCCATTACATGTGGTACAAAAAATTCCTTTCTCTTGAACTTCTTTGTGCAAACAGGACATGTATAAATACCATCTTCCATGTGCATCTTAGAATGATGCAGTATTCTGGCCTCTATACACTCCCTTTTGCAGAGCACACAAAAAAACTTGTATTGAAGCCATCTCTGGTATCTTTCTGAAGAACCAATTGGTTTTTTAACTCTTGATTTTTCCTTAGGGTGGTTCATTGTGTCTTTGTCATCGTAATATCTATGTTCTTTTGTCTCATCATAGTCACTAAAGAAAGTTTCTAGCATGTCGGTTTCATTGAATGACATATGACAACCTAAATCATCCTCGGAATCAGAAGCTACCTTCCCTAGCAGTTTAAGACAATGCCGCTTTAAAGTCTTCCAGTCCCAAAATTCAGGATCAAATGGCCAATATGCTTTCAAAGCTAACAGCAGTTCACAGCGGAGTGAATTTGGAACCAGTGCATTTTCTTCATCGAATTTTTGGTCTGGCTGCATATAGAGCTCTTCCAACGCATTAAATCCACTCAAAGTTGGCTCAAGCAAGAATTCTGTGAGCTGACAGGCTCTTCTAACTTCAAGGTCTTCTGGTAAAAGGCATGCAATTGTTTTACACACTGATGTCTTCATTTCGTCACTTCCATTGGATCTGATCTGAAGGGCTCTCACACATAACAAAACAGACACGGCAAGTCCTGCTTCCTCTGCCTGTTTAAAGAAAACAGAAAAACAAAAACAACAGTCACAAAACAAATGTTACTTTTCCTTGATAAATACCTTCTTTCTAGAAAAAAACCATGCAATAAGAGCATCCAACAGACTATACCCCATTCCAAATGCATCCAGGTTCCTGAGCGTTAAGTGTCCGAGTCACAGAGCACCCCTTAGGGAGCTGTAGTTTACCTTACATGAGGAACATCTTCTGCTTTACATGTGATGGAATTACTGCACACTTAGTGCACTCTAGAGGAGTCATGCAAGCTAGTTTAGGCATGAGATGCTGCAAAACATTTATCTAACTCCTGCCTCTCTTAACTGAGTGACTCTCAACCATAACTAAGCCAGATCTCTGAAAGAGAATGGTGTAAATCTTCCATGTGCATTCTTCCTGCAGCATCCACATGGGATATTAATTCAGAATATGAAGTACTGTGTAATAAGGAAATTTACATAAATTCATACCTTGAAACAAAATAATGTTCAACAGCAAAAGCAGTACCATAGCAGAAATGATTCCTGATAAACATAACTATCATTTCACTTCCAAACACTTTCTGAGGAGTCTGTGCAACTCTGGGGTGCTGCTCAGTAGAATCAGGAAGATGCCTACATTAATCACAGGCTAATTGAAAAAATTATATATTCCAAACTCTACATGGACAAAATTGAAGGTTACCTTGTTCCAAAAGTGTATTTTTGGGCACAAAGAAGCTAAATGCATGAAGTAACTATTTAGGCATTATTAGCAAAGGTAAGTAACAGTAGAGATACTTATGAATAACTTAGAAAGCTGACAGGTGGCTACCACAACTACACCTGCACCAGCCCAGACTGTAACGATCCAAAACAACTACAAACAAGTTAACAGAATCAGCAAGCTTTTATACTCAGCATTCACGGCCCACCAGACATCATGCCATGCTTCTTTAATTCAGTAAATGTTAGAACCTATTTTTCTAGAAGAAATTTTAGTATGGTTTAGCAGGAAACACAGAAAGACCTGGTGTATAGTTACCGATGTATTATGATTTACAGATAAAGCACACATTCATGCATGTCTTAAAATTAGAAATGGGCCAGCTCTAGAGAAACTAAGACCAAACATGTCTCTCTGCTGTCCTTGGCAGAGTAGAGTTCTGGACTTTGTGATCTGTCAAGAGGACAATCATTCTTCTGATCCTACTCTGACTCTAAACCAGTGCTCTGGCACTTGCCCTGTTCTTGTAAAATCACATTTGGTAACTCACTCAGGTCAGAATATTAACTCCAGCCAGTGAAAGACACTCTCAGGCAAAAAAAAAAATGGAGAGAAATGTAACTGAAAAAAGAAATCTTGTATGTTTTATCCATAATTTATCTTAACTTGGAATAAACTCATGACCATGTCAGAATGCAAAGGGATAATCAAACTGGAAATGGTACTGTTAATTGGAACATTGAGAAAACTGAAGTTCATGTGGCTAATTCTAATCCATGTGTGCAAAACTAGGCTGTTTTTCAGGAAGAAATATCGGAAAACCTATGGGAATAGAGACATTACCAAGGAAAAATATCTTACTTCAGACTGTATGACTCTTATCAAGAAAAATAGATGCTGTAGTGTCTTGGCAATGATACCAAACTGACGACATCTCTCCAAAAAGGAGTCTAAAGAAGGATCTATTCTTCTCTGCAGCTTGCTCCAGAAAAGTGTCAGTTCCCTGCGAAGAGTTGAAAGCAGAACGTAAGAACATTGCAGATACACACAATTCGTGCAGTCACAGTGTGTCAGTTCAGAGCTGATGCCAAGAAAAATTTAAGTGTTCTTCAAGGACAGCACAAACGTCAATTAGGTCCTGATCTCCAAGTGACACTGAAGAGAACTGTTCCTGTGCCCCACTCCAGCACCAGATCAAACCCGAGTGTATCTCCTGATACTCACTGGGGAAAGCACTTGGCACTGGGATTCATCTCACTTAATGCACACATCTGCAGCTGCACAGACTTCCTTTCTAGACAAGAAAAACAATCCCACACTTCCAAAGTCTTTACCTCTCAAGTAGAAATTTAAAATGGGTAAGATGAATCATAATGGAAAGCAGCCACTTCTCTTCCAATAAGCAAGCAGCTTAGTTGCTGACAGCTGCAGCCAGGTGATGTGGCTGCCACTAAAAGGGCCTCTTACAAAACCACCCTTTGCAAAGCATCATGTAAGGGATCTGTAAGCTGAAGGCTGTTTGCTGTCTCTGTGCTGTTGTTATGTGCTTTTCCACTCATACCATAAGAACACAAAGCCATTCTATTAAGCAATTTATTACACCCAAGGCAACACAGCCACTTAAGGATACAACCTGTCACTTGCTGTTGTTCTGCCAGCACAGGGACTGCCCACAAGTAGCAGAGCCATAGGATCTATATCTCATGTATCACTTGAGAAAAACTTTTCTTCTCTTCCTTTGGTAAACTTCACCTTTGCTAACATATCCACTGTGTACATCAATTATACACAGAGGCTTCTGATCCCAACGTGAGTCACAGCCTTGAGAACCAGGAAAATACATCCAGGACCAAACACTGGTGAGGTTGTTCCTCTGAATTACTGCAATCATACTCTTGAATGCTGAGCCTACAGAAAGGTCCTGTCCTGGATCAGACCAGGGATACAATTTTATTGCACCAAAAATGGGCAATATTTACTGGTAAGTTTTGGGGGATTTTGTTTAGAATTTTTTGTCTGCTTCATTTATAGGCCTAAAAACGTAATTAACACCCTTTCACAGACAGGAAGAGACAGCTGAGAAGTCACACAGGCCTATAAAAATTACCACACAAGCAGTATAACTCAAGACATTAAAATTTTAAATGCTAAAACAGAACTAGAGAGAAGAAGGAAAAAAAAGGCACACCCAGAGTATCAGCAGTGTTTTCTACTGCCCTAAAAACTGAAAATATGTAAAATTTAATTGTACATCAGGATGAGTACCATGGAAGAACTGTATGAAGGGAAGCTTAGGCAAGGAAAACACAGAATATATCACAGAATATGTCGAGTTGGAAGGGACTCACAAGGATCATCAAGTCTAACTCCCGGCCCTGCACAGACCATCCCTAAGAGTCACACCATGTGCCTAAGAGTGTTGTCCAAACACTTCTTGAATTCTGTCAGGCTTAGTACTGTAACCACTGCCCTGGGGAGCCTGTGCCAGCCTTTTCACTTGCAGTTCACAGCTGTCCAACAGGTCTTTTTCTTTGTTTCAACCAGAACACTTTCAATTTGCATAACTTATACTGGTTCTCTCTGACACTGCATAAAGCAAGATCTGGAGCAGAACAAAGGGAATGGGAGGACTGGCTGGCAGCCAGCAGGACTGCCCTGGCCAGCAGCATCTGTGACAGGCCAGCCAGTAGCTAGCAGAGAATCTTACATCAACATACTGCTAACTCTACAAATCAAGAGGGACATAATTGCAGGAAACCATTAATTTAAGGATCCTCCAGATAAGCAGAACATTTCCAAGTGCACAGAAATGCTAAGGCTTGACTGTTGACCTTAATCTGTAACAGCACAAAGGGAAGTTGACCTGCAAATGACTCTGTACCAGATGGTCTTGGCTTTTCTTACTCTCTGCTCTCCTCTCAAACATCTTAGGCAAATGTTTTAGTCACCACTCAGTTCTGGTCTATCAAATTACATAATACACCAGAAGTACACTATGAAACATAATTAAAGCTTAAATCATTTATTTACTTGAGACACCACTATGCAGGCTTATGATTAAATACAAAAATGTTACATTTTCTTACAGTAATCAAAATTCAAAAGGTGTTAATGACATTGCTACAAAAATTTTAAGTAGCACCCAAATCAGCAGATCAAGCAGAGTAAAATAACCATTCAACTACAATCCTTTTTGAACCAGACAGGTCCTGCTTTGAGGTTGTCCTGGGTAACCCCCCAAAAAGCGTATCATATTCTGTATTTGTGCTACACCAAACTGCCCCAAATTGTTACTCTCTCTTTAAGACCCAGCATCCAGAAACAGAACCACACAGGTCAGGGGTGCCAGGTCCTTTTAAAGCTGGCATCACTCACGCAGAAGCTCTTTTTCCCTTTCATTCTTGTGGGGAAGCTGGGACAGCACAAGGCAGAAGCCTTCTTTTGTTTTTCTCTTGGCTCTAGAGGGTGTTGCTTCAGGTAGGTCTCTGAGTAGCAACAGCAGCAACCCAAGAGTCTGCATTTTGCAATCCAAAACTGTTTTGGAGTGAATTCCGTGAATACCTGTTCCCAGTGCAGAGCCAGAGCCAGTCAGGGCTAGGCCTCCATTCTTTGGTGCTTGATGGGTTTGTTTTCTTCCCTCACCAGCTACTTACTGGGGCAGCAACCCGAGACAGCAGCGATGACACCGATGGACTCCAGGGTGACAGGAGGAGGCAGCAGAACTGACCCCACACACACACACACCCTGCAACGGCTTGAAAGGAAGCAGGGGAGGCCAACACTGCGCAGTCAGAGCTTCCCAGGCAAAACCAGCAATTCCCATCTGCCACCAGAACGGCTTCATAAACTCCTACCTTCCCAGCTTTTTGTTCTGGGGGAAGGTTGAGTGGAGCAGGGTTTGTCTGCTCTCTTTGCCTTTTTCTCTCCACACGAGGTCAGGTCATCTGCAGAGGGCGTCATCTTGATGGAGGGGTTTCTCTGCCATTTTGTTTCTCTTTTGTTCCCTGGAAGTCTGAGATTCAGCAACTTTGTATCTAGTGAGTATTCCTGTTATTTTGTTATTTACCATTATTTGTTATTTACTGATATTTTGTATTTGTTGATGTTTCTTTTTTTTGGTAAACTGCTGTTTTTTCACTTTTATCTTCTTGCATTCATCTTTCCTTATTGGTGAAAAGGAAGTGGTTAAAACTAAAAGGGCAGGTAATTAATTTTGGAGTGTCCACCCCTTAAATTGTCTTAAACCAAGACAAAGTGAATTAAGCAACTTCTGCCCCTTTAAAACCAGCAGCTGGTCACAGAAAGAAGAATGTTTCAGTTCATGTATTCTATTTAACTCATTATTTTAAGTATATTTATGTTGTATTTAAACCTATATAATGGCTTACAAGCACCTGCTAGCATGTCATTCCTCTACATTAGTTTTAGCTGCAGGATGATATAAATATCCATATTGCAGGGAGTACATCTTCACCTTTCCTATCTTTCCAGCCTGCTCTGGCATTTGTCAGATGGAGCTTAGTTTACCAATGCAGAGAATACTACTTATCTCTTTTCCAGAGTACTGCTCCAAATCAGCCCTACAATCATTTCAGTGAGTGCCACAGTTTGTATGGAGCAGAGTTCCTCGTTTTCATTAGCCATAATGCCTGCCCACTAGATCTGCAACGTGAAATATCATGGACTATTGGTCAAGCTGGCTGATCTGACAAAAGCAATCCTCTAAATTAAAAGTTTTATGTCATATCAGTCACTTGAATTCATCTGCTTTATGGCTAAATAATTGCTCGATCCACATCCTGTGATGCCAGGAACACAGGTGGAGGTTGGTGAAAAGGCCACTCCATTGAACAACACTGCACCAACAGCAAGGCATTCTTTCATGCAACTGTACCTTTTAAATAGATTTATACAGTTTCAGAGTGAGAAAGCTATCTGATGGTCAAGAAGTATTACACCTGTTCCACAATACAGAAGTCCATCAGAAGGTGAACTTCTTCCATCTGTGCTCCAGCATCCCGGAAGATTTTGCTCTTCAGTGGGTCCAAACAGCACTGGCTGTGTCCAATGCTGTTGTACAACGACTGCTAGGTACTACAACTTCAACTTGCACATCTATACCATGTCAGCATTACAATTAGACAGAAGACTTCATTCTCCCATCTCATCCCCAGGGAAGATAGCTGGAACTTGAGAAGTCTGTGAGGACAGCAGCAGAGGAGGCAACTGTGCTATGCGTGGACAGGGCAGCACAGTTTGACCCAGTACCTTTCCTCAGAACGAGTAACAATGTAGACATAATGACAGGACAAAAACCTGCTAACCTTCTGTAAGTAGGGACATTTATGTTGCTGAACTGTGCTACCATTTGTATCTTCAAGCCTTCTCTGCCTGTCACCTAGGCCAGCCAAGTTTAAAGCTGATGTGCAAGTTGCATGATGTTTTGTGTAGCATTAGCCTCACCTCGGAGTCAGACTGACACGGAGATGAGAAATCTACAGTTCTGAGTTAGAGCTACAGGACCTGAAAATTGCATTCCAATGGTAAATTTCAATTCAGACTTCATACTGCAAGCAAAAAAACCTACCCACGTTTGCTGTCACAAAAAAGGAATATTATTCTGTAACAATAAATGCTGCAACCTCAAGCCTGTTCTTCAGTCCCAAGAGTTTGACAACACAAAGTTTGACCCTCTTTGTTTGCGCCCTAGGGATATAGGTCTTAGAACTGAACATGTCTTCTTGGACAAAAGCAAGCAATATAACTTACTCTAGAGGAATATTAGTTGTTGTTTGTTTGTCTCTTTGAAAAGAGAACATGGGGGTGACTCTAGCCTTGTACCCCTTTGGACACAGTTCTACTCTAATCTCTAATGACAAAATTCTATAGTGAAAAACACTAAGTGTGATGAACTCTCACCTCCTGAGTCTTCCAAAATGTTAATTTCTCTCTACAAGTACGCTTTGCTCAAAAACACATTTCTGGTACAGATGATTGAACTAGGCTGAACTGTCGATCACCTTGCAGACACTGAAGCGCTGTAAAATTTTTTTTTAATGGCTTGAAAACATGGAGTAAATGAATAATGCCACAGCTAACCAAATCCAAATTCCCAATATATTCTTGATATGTCTGGCCATGTAAAGCTCTGTCCAGATGTGGATTTGAAAAGGAGAAAACAACATATTTAGCCATTCTTCGAAAGCCAAAACTACAAACCCATTTTCTGAAGGGAAGAAACCAACCCCTCTGGTTTGTCTCTACAAGTTTGCCACTGCTGAAACAGAGGTGCAGAAGGTTCTGTATCTCCAGTCAGTTAAGAGGGCAGAGTTTTACAGTCACAATCAGGCCAAGATCTAGTACTATAATTCTTGGAGTTATAGAAATTATAAAAATATTAAAAGGTTTTCAAGGGGCACGTGTGGAGAAGTTGTTACAGGGTGTTGCCTCTGCTTGTTCCTACTGTTGACATCTCTCTGGAAGGGGTGAAAAAAATGCACCAGACTTTCATGGGGCCAAGTATTCCCCAGGGAAGAACAGACTGATAACACACTTTGTGGAATCACAAAGCTAGGGTTTTAATACCAACCCTGAGAGCACTGACCCATCACCACTGACAGATCTACTGCCCCACAGAAGTACTAGTGTTCATGCCAACAGTGCGAGTGCTGTTTCACTTTTAAATGGTTTAAACATGACTTTTGTCTAACTGCTCTATTAGCATAGCAACTTGTGACAAAATAAGCAATTATCTAGAAAATAATAAAAATAACTGTGTCTGATGCACTTCTCAAGTAAAGGATAAATCCACCTTCTCTACATGTTTTGTACTACATTAGCTCAATTTTACCCAGTGAAGAACAGTTAGCAGAAGCAGCAATACTTATACTTACCAAGAGCAATACACATTTGCTGTTTGAAGCTGATGAGTAAGATATGTTGTACAAAGAATAAATGCAGTGTTTTCTTGTCCCTCAGATTCCAGATTACATATGATGTCTAGTACCTCTTTGCAATCCACCTTTGCAATCTTAAAGAAAAAGAAAATTAAAAAGAACAGGCACTTCATTCTCTGTATGTTTACAAAATGCACATTAACTGTATCAAAGTCTCACAAACGCACAAACAAAACATTACATCTCCCATACCCAGAGATCATGCTACACCTTTCAGCTACAAAATGGTATGAGAAGTTCACCTGTTAGTTCTGATCCCTTCTCAATGTTAGTTTTCTTTGGGACAACCTTCCATTCTGGACAGCTTGGCTAAACACTTGCATGCAGGCAAGTCTATCTAAAACTTCCCATTCTGTCTCTCTGCACTTACAGGGATTCGTGTGTTACTTTTGAAAATTAGAACCCAGGTCCAAAAAGATCAAGAGTTGTGAAGAAGCCAGTCTCTTGTTCTCTTCATCCCTAGGTGCTGATTTTGAACAACCACATTTCAAAGCGTGATGTTAGGAAGAAAAGTGTTTAGAGGAGTGTGCTGATTTTAGCTGAGGTAATTTTCTTCCTAGTGGCTGGTAGGAGGCTGTGTTTGGGATTTCTACTGGACACAGGGTTGATAACACAGAAATGTTTTTCTTATTGCTGAGCAGTGCTTACACAGGGCCAAGGAAGCTGGGAGTGCACAAGATGTTGGAAGGTGACACAGTCAGGACAGGTGACCCCAAGTGACCAAAGGGATATTCCAGCCCATGACATCATACTCATTATATACTGTGAAGGGAAGAAGGAGGAAAGGGGGGACGTTGAGAGAGATGGCATTTGTCTTCCCAGGTCTCCAATATTTATGGTTGTGCCTTGCTCTCCCGGAGGTGCCTGCCCATGGGAAGCAGTGAATCAATTCCTGGTTTTTCTTTGCTTATGTGCATGGCTTTTGCTTCACTTATTACTTTGCCTTTACCTCTACCTACAGGTTTTCTCACTCTTACCCTTCCACTTCTGTCCCTGGTACCACTGGTAGGGAAGTTGAGCAAGCAGCTACGAGGGGCCTGGGTCTAGCTAGGGGTAAACCACGACAAGGAGACAAATCTCAAGGAAGTTCTGGAACATCTCTTAAGGTAGTACATATCTGTGTATCAAATCAGGGTGTTAGCTAGGATATAAGCCACAAACAGTAATTATGAAGAGCTTTTACTATTAAGACAACACTAGGTTTTAATACATTTTTCCACTGGATCTATTCCACTTCACAGAACAGAATGTGTTCTAGCAATATGTACTTAAAACAGCTGTCGACATTATAAACATTTCAAATTCTTGTTCATCACGAAAAACACTGACAAAGAACAAACAACAGGAAGTTAAACTAATTTTTGCAGACATCTCATTCAACAGGAAGAGCAGAAGCAGGGATATTAACTCAGTTTCCCATTCAGGCTTGACACTGGAGTTCATTGAGCAATGTCAACATTTTCTAGGGTCCACTGACCTTTGGTGTTCAACTTGAGACCCAGAACTGACCTCTTGCACCAGACATTTCTAGAGCAATTCACAAGGTCCAAGGGCTTGCAGATGTCAGTTTTGCATTTGATAAAGTAAAATATAGCAGATTTTTTTTTGTGGGGGGGGAGAAGAAGGGGGGTAGTTGTCACTGACTCACCTCTGGCAAGAGAGACACTTCACATAATGATTTAACTGACAATGCTTTGCTGTCTAAGGGAACAGACATCATTGTTCCTCGCATGCAAAGGATAATAAGCCCATACAGTATCTGTAAATGAAGTGCCACCTGCAGCAGGCTGGGGAGGCTTGAGAAGCAGGCCCATACCAATGGCTGCATGACAGAATTGTGAAGATGCTGATCACTGCCCAGGAGAGAAACAGGATCTTGTAGATAACAGGACACTGCTGCATGCCATCTCCCCACAACATTCCTTGCCAGCAGTACTTACACCATCACCAGCCTTTGGTACGTACAGCTACACAGGCCATGCAGCTTGGGTGGGAAATCTGAGTCTGACAGCCGGGCAACTCCAGCCTTCTCACAGTATTCTACCATCTCTCTCCACTCAGCTACTCCTATTCTTTATATAACAATTTCAATCAGCATATTTTAGAAAGCAAATTTGGCAAACTAAGCTAAGTGACACAATTTTTGTCTTTGATGATTTCCACAATTATGCACTGCCATCTCCTTAATACTACAGCAAATATTCTTAGATAATGCAGAGGCTGCCTGCAGCAGTTTGATAAAAGTCTGATCTTCCAAGTCTTGGGTTTTAGAAACACAAATATTGTCAGTGCATGTAAATATGGAACGTGTTTCCTTCACAGATCTGAAGGCAATGTGGCAGGCTTTCTGTGAACTACTTGGCCAGACATTACTTGTCAGAGACCATGCTCATCACCAGTTCCATTAAAACGACAATCACTGAACATCACCCTCACTGTTTTAAAAACTACAAAATTAAAATCTACTTACTAGGGTTTCTGAGGCTACAGAATTATAAATCCCACATTTTTAATAGCCATCAGTTATTCCTCAATCAGACTTAAGCTGCAACAAGACCCAGAACTTCTGTTGTGTGCTGGACCAGCAGGAGCAACACCAGCTCCAGCACAACCACGGCCTGGTACTCGGAGTGACCTACAGCTACAAAGTACATCAGAGCCGTTGTCCTCCCACACAGATTTGATTCTTTTTGGGCAAACTCACTCGCATTCAGGATGTTAACTACTGAGTAAGCAACAAGGCAATTGGTTTCAAGTTCTATCTATCTCAAACTTGGTCAATGATAATCCATTCCATTTCAGATCTTGGAGTTTTTGCTTTTTGTTTGTGAGATCTTTTTTGCTGTGAGATTGATTGTGGGAATTTTTTGTTAATATTTAAGACAAAAAGTACAAATGCACAGCTGGAAATCATCCAACAATATCCAGTCAGTCACTTAAGCGAAACCAGAAACTTATTGATGTGTCTTTACTAAACCTGAAATGCTGACCGCTGTTACTCTGTTATAAACCCAAACAGAACAACAACTTATTGAAAGTTAGGAGACTACAGAATGAACGCTGTTAAGATATTTTAAACTAGAATGGGTGAAAAATGATGCCATCCTCTCCATATTCTATTTACAAGTATGCCAGTTTACTCCTCAAGGTTATTCGAAGGAACATACAACCATGTAAACTTTAACTTGTCTTTGTCTTCCATGTTATTTTAGTTTGAAGGAAAAGTTGTAACATTGCAGTGATACTTTATTTTATGTCATCATAAAAATTTCCTACCACTAACCTCAGTCTTCTACCATTTTTTAGTAGGACATCATGTTGACACTCTTTATTTGGAGAAGGCCTCCAAAAGATGACTGCTTGTTTCACAACTAAATTTTTAATGAATGGGATGAGGGGTGTTTGCTTAAATTGACTCCCTGAAGAGCTCTACTCACCATCTTTGGATCAGTCTAACCCAAAGGATTTCCAAATTAAACAAGACCTACTCTGACAGTATGAGATGGCCACATGAAGCTCCTACGTGTCCCAGCAAACACGCACACTGACATTCGGCAGAGATGATCAGTTATCAACATGGCTTTAATTTTAACTGCTTGTTGCCTTTCAAAATCCTTTTGTTTTGTTACATGTGGCTGGCACTATTCTTGTGGAGAAAATCGTCTTAGACCACAGAACATTTGGGGTTTCATGCTTTTGCAATAGTTAATTACTGTGTAGGAGAACTGCTTTAATTAGCATTTTAATTGGTTCAATAAATTGGCAAATTCAAGACAAACATTGGAAGCCTGACAGTGATCCTTAATTCTGCTTTCTACATTTGCACAGAGCAGCAGTGAACAAACAACTTTATAGTTACTTTTCTTGTTACATGTGTGCCTCAGAATCAATTCAAGGTACCAGGAGGTACCAGAAATGCAAGGGACAACTTTATCCACAGTGTGTATACACACACACACAGAGTTATACACAGACATACACACAGATATGTTTACATACCTCTATAGATGTAAGCACATACAGATACATACAGACACTTGTGTGTGTGTATATATGCTATTGCTTACAGATACAGAAAGAGGTAGTTCAATTTGTAGGAGCTCAGCAATTTAACTTCCACACCTGATTTAGCCACCCCAATTACATCCAATTCCTGGAAAAGGATGACCACACATTGTCTGATCTTCCAAAACAAATTCTTTCTCTTCAATCTTCCCCAAGCTATCTTCATTCCTATTCAAGCTTTCTGTAATATTTAATTTCTTAGCCAAGCCCTGTTCCTCTACCTACCCCATCCTACTCTGACCTTCAAATTTCATTTAACTCTTCTTCCTTTTATTACAGTTTATTCCCTCTTCCCCCTGATGGGGTTTTGGTTATTGCCACCTATCATTGCCCAACAGCTGCCATTCTTTGAACACTAATTTTTCATTTTTCACCTTTTCTCATCTCTTTTTCCCACTTCTCATTAGACCTGACAATTTTCTATCTGAGGAAGATAATAGGTAACATGATGATACAACACCTTCCTTGCCTCTTAAAACAAAGGTGTAAATCAAAGTGTTTTAGCAGTGTCAGACTTCAGCAATTCTGTAAGTGTGATAACTATGCAACACCTGTGACCAAGCATGCAAAGAAACATGCCATGCAAATCTTCATACTGCCAGTTGTTAAAGTTCACTTTATGGCACTGGAACACCACTGACTACACTTTTCACAGTTTTGGCTACAGGTCCAGGTAAGTCAATAAACTGTACTGCTTCAAGACACTGCTTTGATGCTTCGTGGCTTCGTTTTCCCATAAAAAGTTTAATTAAGCAATTAACCTGGTTCAACTCATCAATCTGTGTTCCAATTTTTATTCTTTACTGTCAAGAAAAGACTGTTCTGAGTATCAAGGTAAAACAGCTACAGCTACGCTTCACAGTCCTCAAATTAAACTGAAAAGAACACAGAATTTAATGTGATTTCTCTACCATTCCTCATTAGCAGCCAATCCAATCAGAGAACATGCTGTAAGCTACCCATCAACTCCAAAGCTTTCAATGCACAGATCATGTCTGCAGTGAGCTGTTAAATACATTCTCTGCTCCCTACAGCACACTGAGGGGAATCTGGCTCAAACTGCACACTGAAGAGACACCTATCCAAATATTTCTTTTTCACAAGAAGTATTTTTAAAGGAATGGCTTTTTAAAATAGTTGACATGTACAGCAAGATCACTCTGCCACTCATGCAATGCATGCAGACATGAGAGTTACTTTTTTTTTGACTATCTCAAGCTTCCCCCAGTTTCACTGAGGCTTACTCAAAATGTGCAAGTCTCACATTTAAAACTACACCAAATGCATACAAGTGAGACTGATCCCACAACAGGTGTTTGACATCAAGAGGCAACAGAGGCAAGAGTCAGTTGTGTTACAGCAGTTATATGTGAACACAAATCATTGCTGATTGTTACTGCAACAGGAAGACTAACTGCTAAAAATGAGTTTAGGGTTCAGGAAGAACAACTCTAAAGTGTGTTTTGTTTGTTTTGTGGGTTTTTTTCCTTAAAACTTTTCTTAAATCAGAATGACTAGATGAAAAGTAATTGCTCTGGTACCAGTGTTTTGAGTAAGACAGCTTTCCAATTCTATTTTGCTTACTTTTGGAAATGAAGTTATAATTTTTAAGCATTCAAACACATCTAATCAAGCATACATACATATCTTCTACATACATACTTATCCACAGCAGCAGTTCATACAAACGTTCTTTCCTACTGCAGTCTGCAATAGATCATTCCTCTTTTGGAACTCTGCTGCAACAGGTTCACTCTTCAGCCTCAGTTCTTAGTATCACAGAAATAAATTCTAAAATGCTTCATAAATATATATTAAAAAGGGACTATAGGTTACTAACCTCCTTAATGGAGTCTTCATTAGGCAGCATTGAACACACACATGTGATGTAGGCTTGGCGAAAAGATGAAACATTTGCAATTTCTGGAGAATCTGCACACAATTTTGACAAGAAAGTGGCTTGGGGGATGCAGTTTGACTTCATCAAGTGTTTTATTCGCATCTGCAGAAAGGAAGGCCCTTCTCGTGTAATCAATTTATTAGCTAGGAAAAGAAAAAAGTCCTTTGAGAATAGACCAATTTACAGGTGACACTTAAAATGAAATTGTCTCACTGCATTCACACTTCTTTACAAATTTGTGTATAGTCAGTGTTTTTAAGAAACTCTAGGCATGATTACAAGTGACAGCAATGGGCTATTTTCTCCCAGACTCTGTAGGAAGAGAATGCTGGGCTACAGAAAACAGACCCACACACAGAACCACCCCACACCATGCCCCCTCAAAAGACAGCACCATTAAGACGTATGCCACAGCAATGGCTAAAGGATACTGATCACACCAGACAAATACCAGTAGTTTAACTGAAATTCAGAACCATCACCTTTTAACTGTAGCTTTATATTCCAAAAATCAAAAAATATTACAAGTCAATCATTACGTGCTTTTCAACTGGAAAGTTTTCCACCCAAGCTGTTAAAACCCCGTGTAATGCCAAAATATGTAAAATGAAGTTGAGGATGAAAATATTATCTTTGTGGTACTTTTGAAGAATTGTGTTTAAGACATGCTAGGCTTATGCTCTTGATCAAGCAGATACAACTAATCGTTATGAGACTTGATGAACTAATACAATAGTAAAAATTGTATTCAGATTATTTTTGTAAATAGCTAGCAAAATTTACTTATTTGGATTAAATACCTCACAGATTTATTTTCATTCTCTTCCCAGGTGTTTATCAAAGAAACAGAATTCAGTTGGAAGGGACCCACAAGTCCTGCTCCTCAAAGGACTACCTCAAATTAAACTGTATGACTAAGAGCATTGGCCAAATGCTCCCTGAACTCAGGCAGATTTGGTGCTGTGACCACTTTTCTGGGGGGCCTGTTCCAGTATCCAACCACCCTTCGGGTGAAGAACCTTTTCCTAATATCTAACCTGCGTTTTCCCTGACACAGCTTCATTCCAGGTCACTCTGTCCTGTTGTCACCAGAGAGAGGAGATCTGCACCTCCTCCTCACAGCCTTCTTGAGGAAGGTGCAGACTGTGATGGGATCACCCTTTAGCATTCTCTTTTCCAGGCTCAACAGGCCAAGCGATTTCAGCCGCTCCTCATAAGGAGGAGCCTCAAGGCCTCTCCCCACCGTGGTCACAATCCAGTAGTCTGATGTCCTTCCTGTACTGAAGCACCCAGAACTGCTCAACCCAAAACAGGACTCGAGGTGAAGCCGCCTCAGCACAGAGAAGAGCTGGACAGTCACCTCCCCCTCGACTGACTGGCGATGCTGTGCCTGATGCACCCCAGGACACAGCTGTCCCCTCTGGCTTCCAGGGCACACTGCTTACTCATACTCAAGTTGCCATCAACCCAAACCCTCCAGATCTCTTTCCACAGGGCTGCTCTCTGTGTTCTAGTTTGTCCATACAACCAGGATTACCGTGTCCCAGGTGGAGAATTCATTATTTTCTCTTGTTAAATTTCATACGGTTGCTGACTGCCCAGCTCTCTGGTCTACCCAGATCTCTCTATAAGGCCTCAAAGGAGATCACAGATCCTCCTAACAGTATCATCAGCAAATTTATTTCATGTACATTCAACTTCTGCACCAAGACAATTTATAAAGACATTAAAAAAACCCCACCAGTGACTGGTCACCAGCCTGACATAACCTCATTTACTATAACCCGTGGTACCCGACCTATCAACTCACCTCTCACCCAACATACAATAGACTTATTAAGTTGTGTTCTGGACATTTAATCCAGGGCTGCTGTGATGGACAACATCAAAAGTTTTGATAAGTGCATGTACTTTTCCTTGGCTGATTGTTGTGGTTTGACACTGGCCAAATGCCAGGCACCCACGAAAGTCTCTCATTCACCCTCCCCTGCCACAACTGGGCAGAGCAGAGAAAAATTTAATGAAGGTTTCATGAGTTGAGATAAGGACCGAGAGAAAACACTCCAAGGGCAAAACAGGCTCAACTTAGAGGTACGAAGTGAATTTATTACTAACAGAGCCAGAGGAGGATAATGAAAAGTAAAATAAGCCCTTAAAACACCTTTTTCCCCTCAGCCCCTCCCTCCTTCCCACCGACAGCGCAGGGAGACAGGGGAGGGAGGTTTGGTCAGTTCGTCACCCGAGGTTTTCTTCCACTGCTCAGGGAGAGGAGTCGTTCCCCTGTTGCACTGTGGGGTCCCTTCCCACAGAAGACAGTTCTCTGTGAAGTTCTCTAGTGTGGGTGCACTCTCACAAGCAGCAGTCCTCCCAAAACTGCTGCAGCGTGAGTCCCTCCCACAGGCACACAGCCCTCCCAAAACCGCGGTGTGGGTCACTCCTCCACGGGGCGCAGCCCAAGGACAGGCTGCTCCAGCCTGGGAGCAAGGGGGCCCCTCTCTCTCCAGCCAGGTCTCCCACCTGGACTGAGCTTCCTCTGGCATCCACCCCCTCTGGCGTGGGCACCTCCTCCATGAGCTGCGGGTGGAGCTCTGCATCCCCCATGGACCCCATGGGCTGCAGGGGCACAGCTGCTCCACCACGGTCCTCACCACAGTCTGCAGAGGAATCTCAGCTCCTGGAGCACCTCCTCCCCCTCCTTCTCCACTGACTTTGGTTTTCTGTGTTGTTTCCCTCACATGTTCTCACCTCCTCCTCTTCTCTAGCTGGAATTCAAATTGCTCCCACGTTGCTTTGATTTTCTTCTTAAGTATGTTAACACAGAGGTGTTACCATCCTCTCTATTTGGCCCAGCCTTGGCCAGAGGCATGTCCACCTTCAGAGCCATCAGGGATTGGCTCTGCTGGACATGGTGGAAGCTTCCAGCAGCTTCTCACAGAAGCTACCTCCATGGCCCCCCTGCTACAAAGAACTAGGCCATGCAAAACCAACCAGTGATGAAATCATATGCTTCAAAATAGCTGTGGTGCTATTTCCAGCTTAACATAAACATCTACAGAAAGCCCTGATAGTCTCCAGATCTGCACATCATTCAAAAGTCTCTTGTGAATTAAGAGAGACTATTCAACACATTCTTATACTACATGTAGAAATGCATATGAACCAAGGAACCACCTGGCTGATGAACTGTAGAAGAAATCATGGAAATAACATGAGATATTCTGATAAAACACATCAGAGGTGTGCAGCAGCAACTGTAGTCAACTGTACCTCTGGTGCCTGCAAGAGGCTCTGGATTAGTCAAAAAAGAACACTTGCTTTAGACTAACAACTTAGTAAAAATACTTCTATTCAGTGGCTCTTCCACTATGTTAGCATCTTATTATTACTGTGCAAGATGGGTAGTTAAGAAACCAATGGTATATAAATTTCTGAAAGAGAGGATTGCACATAACACAGAACAAGAAAGTTTTCATGCTTTCTGCACTTAAATTATTGCCCAAACAGAACAAGAGCATGTTCTAACAGACACTACACTAGCTGGCAGAAAACTCACAATGTGCACCTGAACAGGAAACTCATTTCAGGCTCCAGGTACATACCACATGCCTGTAGTGAAGCTTACTTGTATTCTGCAGGAGTCAGCTTAATGGTCCATTAGAGAATCATTTTAAGATTTAAGTTAATGGTAACGGTTTCTGTTTTTCACAGGAAAAACCTCTGAGCATTAAACTCTTGACCCAGCTGACACTTCACATTAAAGGAATTTCAATGGATAAAGTAAAAAGAACTGCCTGACCAAGAGGCAGCCTACAGTAAGACATCCAGTTGCTAGGAAACAAGCCTCCTATCTTCCTTAAAAATTGCATCTGTATGACATTGTGCTTGAATACTTATTAAAGAAAGCTAACAGCACTTCAATATGGGCATTTGATGTAAGAGACTGCTACCACAACATGACGGCCAGGGGACCCCTGTTGAGGGAAAACTCCCAAAAGCTGGCTTACCCAGTATCAGATCAGTCACCTCTCCAAGTAGAAACTGCTATTCATGGGCCTAACTGGAATGGGGTTTAATGCCCACAAGCAATTCAAAGTAATTCTGTAAGTCCCTCTTTCTACACCTCTTGGCTCATAGAATTTTTTTTTTTTTTCTCGTCCATAAGAGGAACAAAAGAAATACTAGGAAAAAAAATCTATTTACCTCCTCTAAGAATTATTTAGATTCCTCTTGTTTACAAAGCTAGACATACACTTGGCAACTGCTTAAATGAAGTTTTACTGACATGTCAGACCCAGCTAGTCAAGACATGGGCAGGATTTTAAGAGTACCTGCAATCAGCCAGACAAATTAAACACTTTCATGTTAACAGTTACACTTTTATCTTCCAGCACAAATGAGAGAAACTCTGATGAAGGTGGGCTCTCTGCTGGTATGCACAAGAGAGCCTCAACTTGCTGCAGTCTTTGAGAGCAGTCAGTAAGCACATGCTCCCTAAGGGTGGCAGGTCTGTGCCCTCAGCCAATTCTTTCACACTTAAGGGAGTGTGTAGTGGACTCTGCAAAGGAGGCAAATGACAAACTGAGCTCCCCATCATGCAGATATAAGTGATGACAGTAGGAGCAAAATTCAGAAATTAGTCACTAGTCAGACTATCTTAGCACTTGGCTTTACTCTAAAGTGGCAAGTTTCCTCTTTTCCTGAGAAAGGAACAAAACCTGAGGAATAGACAGAAAAATGAGAAGAGTTGTTTCCCCTCAGAGAACCTAATTTTGTACTCAGTCCTAAATCTGTTACATTTCCATACATGACCATGAACAGACTTTCTTGTTCCTTTTCTTCCTAGACCTCCTGCTGCTGTGTGTTCTGTCACAGTGTTCTATCAAACATCTCAAGACTAAAACAGCTTGCTATAAAAATCAGTGCAGACACCCTGCAACCCTTCCCTCTTCCAAACCCTTTAGCCAAGAGGGCAGTACAGTTTCAAACTTTACACATATCTTAAGGTCTCTCTTAAGCCAGGACCAAAAATTAAGGATAAGAGATTCCTCTCTCATTCAAAACGCTTGCAGTAAAAGATAATTTAAGTTACACCACAATATTGTGAAAATAACCTTTATAAGGCATGGATGGCACCAGAGCATGAAGACTCTGTGGTCACTATGACAAACATTCAAGAGAAACAGCGTCTTGAGTGAGCATTTCTGCTGAAAGTCCCTGTGAAATAGGACAACAGGACGTGCTGAAGTGTAGTAACATATGTTAAGTATGCACAAGTGACATTAAAGTCTGTATATTATACAACAGCAGTGTGTTGGACGATTATCCCAGCTGCCCTACAAATCAACTCTTATCAGGACAGACATACCAAGTTGTTGGCATTCATCTGCTGCACTCAGCAACAAGCTCACCCCAACCTCCTTGGTTCAGGATACGTTCAGACAAAAGGTGGGGGAAGTCTTGGAATCAGAGTATTAAGGCAAGCTGCCTGAGGCACAGAACTAGAACTACATGGGATGTCACAACTGCTGAAGGGCATCAATTATGGCCACATCGGGGTGCTGGTATCATTTAGTCACCCAAAAGGCCTAAGCTGAAACGATTTTCTTTATGGCCTTTTCATCAAGCAAATACTAACGCCCCAAACATTCTCAGCCAGCTGACAGTGAAAATCAGGAACCACCAGCCTAACACATGGCAGTGCAATTTATAAACAGCCATAGAAAGCAGCAGACAGAACCCAAGCTGCTATGAAACTTTTGCTGGAACAAATTTGGTAAACCATATTTATATTTGATGTCAGTTCCTTTTCCAGGTCAGTGCACTAAAAAAACAAAATTAAAATTAAGAACTCTAAACAAGAAAGGCAGGAACCTGACACACCTTCAGGACTGTTCACTCAAGTAAGCATTTGATGATCATTAACATGAACTATCAGTTCACAAAACACAGCTCCAGCTAGGCACACTGAGCTACTCTCACACCTGGCTCACCAGTGGCTCACAGCAGCAAAAGCTAGGAATGCTTTTCAGGTACTCATCACAAAAACCCAAAAAGCATGAAACACAAACTATTCAAAGAAACTAGGCTTTAGTTGACTGAAAAAGACACTTTGTGAAGCTGCTGTTGTACTGAAGGATAAAATGGCAGTTTGACTAAGGCAACTGAAAATCCCTTGCACTGGAGCTCCTTCTGCAGCCCCTACTGCTCAAGTCTAACAGCAGAACTGCCATCCCTTCTGGGACCTGCAGGAAGTACATTTTCATTCTTCCTATTTCTATCAAATGGAGCCTGCTAGCATAGAATATCATACAGATCAAAGAAGTGACACAAGTGAAAGAAGGAAGACAAACCTCATAACTCATCAGTGACTTATGATCTACTACAGAAATTAGCATTTACTTGATAGGTAATTTTACTGAAGGTAAACAAGGATTAAGTTAATTCAGTAGACATTTAGAGATAGTTGCTCATTAGCAGCTCCAACCATGTCCTACACAAGGCCAAGACACTAATTCCAGCTGCTCAGACACAGTTTCTGCAAGTGAAATAAAATCACAGCAGCATTTGACTGCTTGGCATAGAGAAAAGACAGGCCTGAACAAAGAAAAGGAAATAAAACAGAACCAAAATTTTACTAATCATAACACATGGTATAATACAGCTTCATGGATCACTTTGTATGTCAGCTGTAACTTCTGTAGTCACTGAATCACATTTGTCTGATGATATTAATAAGATAAACCAGTTACATTAGCAGCACAATCTAGGAGTCAAAGTATTTTCCATGCCATAATGGCATAGAGAGCAGGATTTCTTTAAGTTTTCATTTTGCCTTATACCAGACCGTAGGGTAACAAGTCTGGCACATAAATCTTGCCTGCTGAGAAAAAAGCAAACTTTACATATGGCCTCAATCTACTTAGAATCATAGGATATCTCAAGGTAGAAGGGACTCAGAACAATTATCAGCCCAACTCCCTGCTCTTCACAGGACTAATTCTGTTCTCCTACATCACAATATGCATTATTTTGATTTCTTTGAAGTGTTATTAGATAGCTGGCAACAGCTACAGGAGACTGAATTTTATGCCCTTTGTTGTCTTTTGCAGCCTGATATTCTTTCCTACAACTGCCTGCAAATCTTCAGTACCTGTTCACTATACTCTTAGTCTTCCAAAAGGCTAACAAAATTGAAAAACACCAAATAAAAACCCTTCCATCCCCCGCAATGTAACGGCACTAAATTATTTAGCTACTGAATCATTATGTTACAGTATTTATAGCTATTAAATATCGCCATTCCCCATCTCCCTATTTTCCCATTTCTACTACTAATAATGCCACTACCACTTTCACAGTATTTGCTGCAAGCCAAAAGAGTAGAGCAGAACAGGACAGCACTCTCACGCAGTGCTCTCACTGTTTTTCTACGTGTGATACCACACTGAGCTCTGCTACTGTTTACTGTCCCCTGCACTTTCAGTTGAAAACACTCAACCAATATCTAAACCATCCTGCCTGGATGTGAAGAGGACACATTCAGACAGCTCAGAAAGATCATCTAGCTATGTCTAAGCAGTTATGCTGCATGTCCACAGGCCACCAGGATGACACTTTTCTCAGTTTATCTGCTCTTTGATACCCTGAAAGCAAGCAAAAAAACAAACCAAGGTTTCCAAGATTGCCACAAATGCAAGACACATGGTAGAAGCAACATTTTAGGCAGATATTCAACTTCTCAGAAGTACCCTTTACTTAAAATGTTTAACACCTCGCTTGAGAAACGTGCTTTTGCCAGATCTGTCTAATACAGGATTCCAGAGTCACATTCAGACTGTTTAGGCATGCCTGTGGACTATTCCAGACCACATGAAAATGCACCTGTGCAGAAGAGCTCCAATGAATGTCACAGAATCACAGAATTAACCAGGTTGGAAAAGACCTTCGAGATCACCAAGTCCAACCTAAGACCTAACAGCACCTTATCAACTAAATCATGGCACCAAGAGCCACATGTAGGCTGTTTTTAAACACCTCCAGGGATGCTGACTCCACCACCTCCCTGGGCAGACCATCCCAGTGCCCAATCACTCTTTCTATGAAGAATTTTTTCCCAATGTCCAGCCTATACTTTCCCTGGCTCACCCTAAGACTGTGTCCTCTTGTTCTGTCAGTGCTTGCCTGGGAGAAGAGACCGACCCCATCTGACTATAACCTCCTTTCAGGGAGTTGTAGAGTGATAAGGTCTCCCCTGAGCCCCCTTTTTTTCAGGCTAAACAACCCCAGCTCCCTCAGCTGCTCCTCCTTCACCAATCTTGTTGCCCTTCTCTGGACACGTTTGAGCACTGCAATACCCTTCCTAAACTGGGGAGCCCAGAACTGGACACAGAACTCAAGGTGCAGCCCAACCACTGCTGAGTACAGGGGCAGAAGCACTTCCCTAGTCCTGCTGGCCACATTATTCCTGAGATAGGCCAGGATGCCATTGGCCTTCTTGGCCACACGGACCCACTGTTGGCTCTTGTTCAGTCGGCTGTCAATCAGTACCCCCGGGTCCCTTTCTGCCTGGCCACTGTGCAGCCACTCTGTCCCCAGCCTGTAGTGCTGCAGGCAGTTGTTGTGGCCAAAGTGTAGGACCTGGCACTTGGACTTGTTAAATCTCATATTGTTGGATTCAGCTTATTGATCCAGCCTGTCCAGATCCCTCTGCAGAGCTCTCCTGCCCTCTAACAGATCGATGCTCCCACACAGCTTGGTGCCATCTGCGAATTTGCTGCTGGTGGGCTCAATCACCTCATGCAGATCATCAACAAAGATATCTAACAGGCCTGGGCCCAACACTGATCCCTAGGGGACACTGCTAGTGACTGGCCACCAACTGGATGCAGCCATTCACCACCACTCTCTGGGCCTGGCCGTCCAGCCAATTCCTACCCCAGCCAAGAGTGTACCTGTCCAAGCCGTGGGCTGACAGTATTTCCAGGACTATGCTATGGGAGACAGTGTCAAAGGCTTTGCTGAAGCCCAGACAGGCAACATCCACAGCCTTCCCCACATCCACCAGGCAGGTCACCCGTCCCTCCTAAACCCATGCCGGCTGGGTCTGATCCCCTGGCTGTCCTGTAACCTTGCCAGGTACCAAGGTCAGGCTGACAGGCCTGGGGTTTCCTGGATTCTCCTTCTGGCCCTTCTTGTGGATGGGTGACACTTAGAGTCATCTGGGACCTCCCCAGTGAGCCAGGACTGATGATAAATGATGTAGAGCGGCTTTGTGAGCTCTTCTGACAGCTCCCTCATGACCCTAGGATGGACCCCATCTGGTCCCACAGACTTGTGAGCAACTAAGTGGCTTAGCAGGTCTCTAGCTGCTTTCTCCTGGATTACAAGGGAGGGCCATTCTGCTCCCCATTCCCATCTACTAGCTCAGGAGGCCAGTTGTCCTTAGGATGAAGTGTCTTTCTGTTGAAAACTGAGGCAAAGAAGATGTTAAGTACCTCAGCCTTTTCTCATCTTTAGTTACTATATTCCCCCCACATCCAATAAAGAATGGAGGTTATCCTTGTCCCTCCTTTTGCCATTAACGTATTTATAAAAACATTTTTTATTATCTTTCACAGAAGTGGCCAGATTAAGTTCTAATTGGGCTTTTGCCTCTCTAATTTTCTTCCTACATGACCTAGTTACATCACATAGGAAGAAAATAATTCTTCTTAAAAATGGAGTTCCAAAATATTCAAACTGATGAACAGTACAACCCAAGCAGAGATGCATTGGTTGTACAATTGGACACATTATTCAAAATGCCAGTGAGACAGTTTCATAACAAATATTATTTAGCAACATATGAATACTACTGCACAATACAATGCAAAATGCAACTATCTTCTGACTTCAAATCACTGCTTACCCACCAAAACTGCACCAAGTAATTTCTGAACAACCACACATCATCTCTAAAAACACACTCTTACCTTCCTCAGTTTCTACTGGTTGCTGGGATAGAATTTTAAGAAGAACTGGATTTTTCCATACCCCTTCCCTTGTGATATCCACCAATATTTGGAGGTTGTTATTCCCAAATTCCAGTAAAGCATCATGTGAATCCTATAAAATGTAAAAAAAAGTCATTAAAAGTCTTAGCTAAAAATTAAGCCAATGTAATTTTACATTATCTATCCTAATATTTCACTATATTCTAATACTTTCACATTATTCCTCTCAGTCATTATTGCTTTGACAAGTTTGTATTGGGATTTTAATAGTCTGATGTCTTTTCACTTCTCTAATCCTACAGCAAAACTTTCCAATTTCAGACTATTGAGTTGACTGAAATGGCTCAAAACAAAAAGCCTATTCTGCAGTTGTAACTCTTCTGCAATTTTTATGTTTCTCCATGTACACGTGTGTATATATAAAAAAATAACAGGAATTGTTGTATAAAAGACAAAGGATGATTTTGTATCAAAGCATACAGCATTCATAGCTATTGAAGAACTCAGAAGGAAGACTAAATAGTTTTCAAAATGAGTAACAAAATGGTAAGAGTCTAAAATTGTACATTTAGTGTTAACACTAAAGATGAGCCGGTTAATTATTCACTTTGAGAATCATAAAAGCCATCAGTCACTAATTGAAGAATGCAATGGGAGATTGCATCACTAAGATGAAAACATCCTTCTTCTACTGGACATGAAGATGCAATTTTCTTAGAAACTGATCTACGTCCAGTGCATTTACTCTAAGATCCAGGGATTTCTGATCCTAACAGATTTGATGTTGTGAGGCCTGACCCAGAGACTCCCCACAATCAGCAGGCCTCCAGCTGAAGTTCACCCACAAAACCCCCGTACACAGCACATTGCTCAGAGTGATCAGAGCCCTACCACTTTGAATTCAGGAAATCTGAGGAGTAAAGGAGGAATTAAAAAAAGACATTACACATGGGAAGAATCTAGAGTCTAACAGAAAAGAACGCAACTCAAAGAAATTCCAGGCATTTCATGTCCCTAGGAGGAAAACCGATCTAGGGTGACTTGAACCGAAAGAATTAAAATATCACTGTTCAGAATTTCCTAACACTGACAAATAAAGCCAACTAACTGTATGCTATGGCTACATTTGCAGTAAAAATGTTTCTCACAACAGATCTTAAGTTGAATTCATGGCAATGCCTCCTAGTTCTGGTGAGCTGTGTTTCAAGCTGTTTGTATTTTTAACGCAATCTTTAACCTCAGACTTGCTTTTGATAGCCTTTGGTGTATCCTTTAGATATACTGGAAGTAATTCTGTATTCTGAATTATCAGAATTAAATGGAGCTAATACTATGACCACTAAAAATACCAAAGAGTAACCAAAGAACTTTGTATCAGGGGCTGTCAAATACACCAATGAACTGCTTTCCACAGTGCAACACACAAGAGGTGTTTAAGTCCATGAGTTACCTTCAACAACCAAGGGAATCTGCTATGAAAATGACCAAGATTTTCCCATTAACCATTCACAGCAAAGGGCATCTTTGCATTTACTGATTAGATTTCTTTTAATAAATCAGGTATTGATGTTCAACATCCAATATCCAATGTCATTTCAGACCATCTTCACTATTTTGATACAACTGTCTATTTCCTTTCTAATACTGCAGCAAACTGTACTGTACAAATCTCTGCACAAGAGAACCTGAATTTGAACTCTTGGGCAAAGCATCTCCCCACTGTGGAGTGAGGCGTTAGTCACAGCAAAAGACTCATGATGGGAAAATTATATTCTTACAGTGAAGGGTTCGCTTACATTGATCCACAGATCTCGTACGTTTCTTGAAGGACTCCTCTTGAATACCTGTGAAGCTACCCTATCAGACATGGTACTTAGGAAAACCCAAATTAAAGTGAAGCACAGCCAACACAGGGTTCTTTTCTCCCCACTCCCTGATTACATGTGTCTGCGCCAAGGATCCCATAGCGTATTTGTGTAGTGCATGTAATAAACACAAGTATTAGAGCACCACTTAGGTCTATATCCATCTTGGGGTGATTTTATGACAACACTTTATTCCCTAATCACCTGCTTTATGCCTAGAAATGGCTGTTGTAGCTTTAAGAGGAAGCAGGGGGCAGGGCTGGAGCCTAGAAACCTGAGGCAGGCTCTGTTCAAAACTCTTTTCAGCTTGAGTGGCCGCCTGGATCGGGATGCTACAGTGTTCCTTTTGTACTTTGCATCATAAGGTTTGGTGCTTGACAGGGACTTGGATGTGGGACATGGTAGAAAAGCTGTCAAGGCTTGCTCTCAGACTATCACCACTTGCTGCTCGCACACCTGGACACAAATCACACCACACTCTGAGCAAATACAAGGCTCTAGGGGTCAAGCTGACAGACAAATGGATCTCTCTGGTTTTCTTCACTTGGCCGAGAAAAGGAAGGACCGAGGAAAGCATGAGAACAGCTCAACAGGACATCGAGTAACAGAAGACACTGGAGAGGCTGAGGTACTCCGTAACTTCGCCTCAAGTTTTCCTGCCAAGGTCTGCACTCTGGCCTTCCTGGTCCCAGAAGCTGGAGAGCAGCTGTTGGGCAGGCAGCCATCAAAGCATCCAACAGGCTGCAGAACATCGCTGACAGGGACTCACTGAAACTCAGCTCAGGCAAACGAAAATGCTGCACCTGGTACAACCTCAAGTATCAGTTCAGGTTGGTGACCAGCTGGCTAGGTTCCAGTTTGGCACCACAGGTCTCTAGGGTCTGTAATTTAAGTGTAGGTCAGCAGTGAGCTCTTATTGCAAACAAGGCTAGCTATGCTGAACAGTCTCAGAGAATAACCAAGAGGTTTCCTGAAGTGTTTATTCCCATTTGGCACTTTTGAAATTCCACTGCAGTACAACACCTAGTTTGCAAGTGTCCTGTACAATTCATTTGTGATAGTGATGCACATCCAGCAAAGACCACCACCTTGAGAAGAGAGGGTGAAAAGGAAAATCTTAGAGCTGTCTTTATCTTCACTGTATTGCCAGGAGGTATTTGGAACTGTCTAGCGAGGGAGTCATGTGAAAGAAAATTCTGTAAGTGTGTGTGTGGGAAGTGTTTCCATATGTAAACACTCTCATTTTGAAAGGACTAACGAAAGTCTGTGCATTTTCCATTTCTTAAAGACACTTAACATTTGGAGGGGCAGGACTCTAAGCAACCTAATTTAAGAAAGCCCTCTTATTCTGAGTGAAGAGGTGGATCAGGTAACTGAGCTTTCTTCCAGCAACCTCATGCCTGCCACAATAGAAACCTCCAGAGAGCTGCAGATTGAACACACTGAAATTGCACTATGTCTGAAAGCACACTTTGTGGAAATCAGTGCTTCTGCCCTACGTGAGTATTTTTCCAACTGCAAGAAAAAAATCAACATCAGAAGTGAGCAAAAAAGCACACAAAGGTTTCAAGCTATGTTTAAGCATTTGAGAAAATCACTTAAGCAATCCTTAATATCACACAGCTGTTCCTCCTCTCAAGTCTTTGCTTCCAGTGCAAGCTGGAACAGTGAACAAAACTCACCACAAAGACCCTCAGGGAAGAAGTGGAGTATTTTTGTTTTGTTTTCCTTTTCAAAATTAAAGCATGATCAATTCCCCACTTTACACTGAGCTAAATGGCATGCCAATAGAATCAGCCAGGTGAATGACACACAATGCTTAATACAGTGCTACTGCCAAAAGATGCTCAAGTTGTAGCCTCAGGACAGCTTTGAAAACAAAAACATCACTGGAAAACAACAAACTGATCTAAATTTGCATCCATGAAATACATAACCACAGCCCAGTTTCTGTAACTGGCAGTTTCTTCCTATGGGAAGTCTATGTATATTATCTTCAGTCTTGAGGATGTTTAAGGAAACAACTACAGGTGTGCAGGTAAAAGAGACACTGGATCTTACCTAAAAAAATCAATAGCCCATTTTAACCTCTACTTTAGGCCTTTCCCAACTACATGTCACAGAGCATTAAGTCTTTTTAACACAACAGGTTGCCAGAGCATTCACTATGCATTCTCCTCTCTCACACTGATATTACAGCATTAACTTCTCTCAGTCTCAAGTGTAGATCAGGACAAAGACTAACTCCAAAAAACATCAGCATTTTAAGTGCCTATGTGGTCAAACTTCACCTGGAAGACTGAACTCAACGAGAGCTCTGCGAAGGCATTCAGCACAGGTGTTACGCCCTAGGAAGGGGTGGAACCACCAATCAAAGTACTGAGGAGCTACAAGCCACAGCCTCAGAAACAGCCAGAGCAGCCCACTTATCTGCCATCACTACTGGAATGACATGGCTGACAAAAAAAATTCTAAAAATCATATGACTTGGACACAAGCGAGGTTACTGAAAATACCACCGTCCCTCAGATTACGACATTCCGTGATCCAGACATCCAACATGAACAATGTCTTCCCAAAAGCACCTGTTCCCTAATCTGAGGGTTTCAGGATGTAGTAGAGAGCCAGCAGAGCCCAGTCCAATTATGAGGACCATTCACATTTCAGCACCTCTGTATTAAGGGCTGAAAGGACCTTAGAAGGTGAGAATGAAGGGGCTTTTGATACGAGCAAACTGATATGTTGAGTCAGCACTGTGTTTGAGACTCAGAGTATCAATACCAAAATACCAAATATAAAATTCACCAACATATGTAGCATAAGTAACTAACTACTGCCAGTACACTCCCCTTCCACTACAGTGCCTAGCTGAACCTCATTGGACCTGCTGAAGAATATAAAGTTAAAATTAATGGGAATATTTACAAAAATCTATTATGAATACATCAAAAGTCTTTGAAGAAACCTAATGCAACATTTACATATATAGATCTCATTAAGTTAGGACAGCACCACAGGTTCTAAAGAGCAGGACGTAAAACATTTCATTCTAGATCAAGTCAGGAAAGAATAGTACAGTAAAAGCCTATGAACAAAGTTCAAAAGAAAAGATAAGCCTTGAAACAGTTTACTGAAGACATTAGGATTTTTCAGTCCTGGCAGTTTAAAGTGATCAGCATCTATTACAATTTCACAAAAGCTTTTGGCTTATGCTCACCCTCAACTCACAGTTTTTCTAAATAATGCATTGATGCTCTTTGTAAGGCTTGTTGCACAATCCATATTCAATACCCAGAATAATACATCTCTACTCCCACTAAAGACATCTTTGAATATACGGTTTTTACCTTCTTCACCTGACCAGATTATATCGATCCACACAGTACCTCTCCACTGACTTCCTCCCCCAGATTAACAGTTTACTTGTAGCCAGAATCCTGTTGTAATTCTGCCCCATTCCTTCCACTCATATTCTACAGCATTTCCCCACTTGTGCCTGTATCCTTTTGCTTGGTGCCACTGTATAAATCCATGCTGAGACTCCTGCCATACAATCTCACATCTTGTTTTCATTTCGCCCAAGCTGCCTCTGATCTTGCTTAGGGATTAGGAAAACTGGACCCATGGGTGACTGCAGGACATAACTGCTGCTATTTAGGATAAGAGAACAAACAGGTTCAGACACCAAATAAAGATTTTGACAGCATTTTGTATATAAGCTGGACATCAGTGACACTCTACTTTCAGGTCTGGGACAGTCCCCACACCTTGCTGCTTTGAAATGCAGGTCCTCACTCACCTTTCACATTCCCAGGATGAAAACTGATTTGAAGTTTCACTGACTCCCATTAACTGCATAGATTGTTACAGAGCAACAATTACTGCAGGCAGATCTGAAAATACCTCCCATATTAGGAGTCAGGGTCCTCAGAAGCCACACTTGTCCATATTGTTAGGAAAGCAATGAGCACATTTACAATCATCAGGCTCAGGCATGTGCTAACATACTGTTCTGCAGTGCTTTCCTACTGGATTTGTCTGGAGATCTGCACACTAACATGGTCACACACAGGCGTTAAACCTACAAGGCAGCCTACAAGAGATTCCTGTCTGAAGGTCCCTATTGTCCTCCATATGACTTACATACTTTCTGTGGTGACAAGTGGGTTCCTACTGTATTTTAAGGCAGAGTACAAGCATTCTCATATTTCTGCCAGAGCACTACTTCAAAATCTTATTAGAAATACCTTGTAAAAGTCCACAAACCTCTTCAGCAAGGTTTCAGGATACCACCATGTTTAATCAGTTCACTATCTGAACTCTGGGGAGCATTAGGTGAGTGTTAAACTTGGAAGCCATAGCTTCAAAAAGTCACTACAAAGGTCATGTATATATTATTACTCCCGGCAGCAGCACATCTTGAATTTTCCTTTAGTTCTAAAAGTTGACACGAGGGATCTGAGCTTGCACTACCCTCTGTAGAATCCCAGAAAATCCTAAAAATGCACAGGTTTGTTACATAGAAATTACTAACCTTGGCAACAAAAATTCCCTTGCAGATCCCTCCAGTTAAAAGCTAGCAACTTTTAGAGCTGTGTTGTTACTCTGCTATAATGAAAAAAAGCCTGTATATGCCCTCCCATATTCTGAATATGAGAGAACATCTTGTTTGAGGTCTAGGCCATCTCAGTTACACACATATATGCCTTCTGGGGTATGATAAGCTCACAAGGCCTAGGGGAGACCTTATCACCATGTTCCAGTATTTAACAGGTAGCTACAAAAAATGATGGATACTCCCTTTTTAGAAGAACTCACGTGGAAAAGATATGGAGTAATGGGTACAAGTTACTCCTGGGGAAATTCTGATTGGACAGCCAAGGAAAATTTTTCCTAATGAGAAGATTCAACCACTGGAATAATGTTCTCAGGGAAGGTGGTGTATTCTCCAAAGCTGGACAATTTAAAGATTTAGCTGGGCAGGGTGATGGGCTATCTTGTCTGCCTTTGTCCAAGAAAGGCTGGACCAAATGATCCTTGAGGTCCTTTCAGCTGGTACTCTGTGATTCTGATTCACTCCTCTTTACCCTGCTATGACAGTATTAGTAAATTAAAGAAGTGCTACTTTGGAAACAGTGAGTTTCAACATCTTGCATCAGCCCTAATGCAAAAGATGAAACTGTGGCTGACCACCCTTACCTATGGCATCCCCACAAGTGAACAGGTTGGGAGCACAGATGCAGCCTTTGGCCAACAGCCAAACAGACAGCATAGCTGGGCACTGCCTTAATGAACTGATACGCCTTCAAACCTGGCTCTGGAGTGCTGCAATGTCCATTGTGATCTGTTGCAGTCACTAAGGGAGTCACAGGACTTATGCACTCAAAATAAAGGACAAATCCTTGTCACCACTAAGGCCATAGGATTTAAACTGTACCTACTGCATTTCTTTCTATTACCAAGTACAACCAACTGTTTTTAGGGTTCCCATGATAACAAATATTCCATGGTAGTTCAGGAAAAGGAAGTCTCTCCACACCTGGAATCACTCAAGCACAGACCATCTCTGTCCCTTCCGCTACTAGCAGGATGACAAAGCTCTACTAGACTGCTCCTCTCATTTTAAAGTGACAGGTTCATTCATCTTCAGTCTACTGAAAAGTTTCCACACCTCCTGTTTCCTTGACTGAAGGCAAAACAAAAGTAGGAGCTCAGAACTAGCATCTTCAGAGCTAATGCAGCAGCAGCCAAGCCTCAGGAACTGAGAAAATCCCCAGTCAAAGGGGTATAAGGTCTTGTGATAAAGACAGCTGCTAGGTCTAAGTTCACTTCCAATTATTTCCTGCCAAGGTTGTCACTTCAGTAACTTATAACTGAGATTAGCTTCCAGTGTCACCAGTCACAGTTAAAACCAGAACAGGCAATAGCAGAAACAGAGCATTCCCTAGTCCTGGAAAGCCCATCAATATGAATACAGCAATACCACTCCTGTCTTCCAGCTCCACGAGGAACACCAGTTCTTGCAGACAGCTAGGTACTACCTCCAGGATAAAACCCAGAAAATACCTCTTCTTCCTACACAGTCTACATTAGCCATCTTGATTTGAGTGTAGGAATGTAGTAGTATGAGCTTATTTCAGCACCACCTCCAAAGAAACACTTCTAAGGACCACCTGGACCAAAGACCTGTCCTACCATTTCATCCCTCTCAAATCAGGCAGACACTAACCTGCCACTCAGACATCCACAAAAGCTCTTTTATCAAAGCCATGGTTCAGAGATGTTAAATCACTTCATTTAACTCAGTCTGTCTCTCACACAAATCATTAGATCAAGACTTACTAAAGTTCTCTTGCTGAAGTTGCCATCAACTGTGTGGTTACAAATATGCTGTTGGGCTTTAAGACTCCCAGTACGGTTGCTGCAGTTAAATCTTGCTGCTCAGAAATTCTTGCTGCCTAGGTAACAGCAATTCAGTACAAGTGGAACTCAGGGGAAGAGTAGAAGAGAAGGAATACAACTGCAGCCTTTTTTTTTTTTTTTTTAACATGTAAATTGCAAAAAAGAAATTCAGAACACTTACCTGAATGGATTGATGGAATCCTAACCACACCTCATGTGGCAATTCACTTTCAGGAATTGAAAGCAGTAGCTCAAAACAACTCCTGGAAAAGCAAAAGGCAAGTAAACAAGCTACCTAAACACATTCTCTTGTTACATTACATAACATTTGTGGCACATACTACTTAGTATTCAGATAGGCAATGACAATAACGTTGACAAGTTACATTGTGCAAATCAATTAAAGACCTGAAACAGCCTCTAAATCAGGCATGATTCATCATATGGAAACAGTGCTCCTTTTTGCTACACACAATCTCACTAATTTAAGATTGTAGCTACTCTTGTCACATGAGATAATCCATTCAATGTGGCTCAGGAACATTGCAATGCAAAATTTCTGGTTTTTTCTTCTCAGAGTCAACCTAATAACCATTCTAAATAAAACTCACTGGAGTCCAGTATGGTCTCTGCCTAGAGGGAGAATGAAAGCCAGCTTCACCTAACTCAACATTTCAGCACTAACATACATAAGAAAATAAAACTAAAAACCAGCTTGACAGAAGACACATGCATCAGCACAAAAACTGATCTGGACATGCTATGTCAAGAGGAGCATCAGCACCTAGAACCACCTTACGAGCCTTTGATACCAACTGGAGGAGCATTCCAATACCTACAGCACAAACTGCAACCTGCCATGGAAGGACTGCTGTCTACATTGTTCTCAAACAGGAGCTATCCAACCTTGTATGGGACACACGGATTGCCTAAAACCACACTGAACAATTAGGTCTAGTCAAACTAAAAGTGTTAACCATGACATTCTGTCTAGAGAGTCACAAAACCTACACACAGCAGAAGTGTTTTCATAAATCATGACAATATAAGGAAAGAAAACTAATCTAGGACACAACCTATAAAAAAGCACTAAATCACTATTATAAGATACATCTACACTGTTAATTAGTTTCAACTCCTGCTACTTTTTCTTCAAAATGTCCTTCCTCCAGTACTAAATAGAAGAATGACAGGGAAATGCATTCAGTCTTAGGGTAGATAAATTAGATGGATGGATAGATAGACAGACAGACAGAAGAACTGAGCTTGGAGAAGTGGAAAAGAAAGAGATGACCATAAAGCAAACATGAGTTTCAGATTTGCTTAGTACTCAAAAAGAATGTCCATCTTCCTCCTGACTTCTGATAAACGCATTGAACAGTTACCTGCCAAATGTTATGCCTACTCAGTTTTTAGCCAGATTCAGAAGTCATATGCATCAACAAGACCAAATGGACAAATACTGAATAGGTATCTGACCATCCTTGCACATTTTGTAAGTTTGAGTTCACTCCCAATCCTGGTTCCTTGAAATAGAGGTTCAGACCTGCAAAAGCTCTAAGCGCTTTTATTGGATTGGCAGAAAATACTGCAGCCTTCACCACTGTCATTCCATCATTATTCACATCATTAGGCACGAGAGTTTGATGATGATGATGAAAAAGCTGGCAACAGGACCACCTGATATTCCACCTGTCATAGGTCTCAGTTTAATAAAATAATCAGGACTTTATTTTGCCTTGTACTCCAGCCTGGCAGTACAAGTTAATTCACCAGCCCAAATGTTTACACCCAGATGATTGCTAATAGACTGTCAATACCAACTTTACAAAGCACCTGATCTCTATTTTAACCTTAAAAAACCAAACTAAAAAGACCCCCAACAAAACAACAACAACAAAACCACCAACAAACCCCAAACAACCAACAACAAACCAACCAACCATGAAAATCCCTAGGTATGGGCCCTGTTTTCATCCATGTCACACAAAGACTCTATACCCAGTAAAATATTTGCAAACTTCATGGTCAATGTGCTTTTGTAAAGTCTTTTGATGCACACCTCACTTTCAGACTTAGTCAATCAATCCTACCTATGTCCACTTCCAACTCCTAGAATTACCTTTTCTAGAACATTACTTTTTCACATATATACAATCTTGGTTATGTAATACAATAGGCTTGACTAAAATGACAAAGCAAGCTTTTAAACATCATTTTTCTAAACTTAAGCATGAAGTTGCTACTTGGACAGTGAAAAAATCTGCAATTACATTTTCAAAGCATTGTGTATACAGAGTGAGGTAGTCTCAGGAGACAAGAGGATTTAATTTATGCCTCCAGAATTATTGTCTGTTGTAGTAACATAGGACAGATTTGAACCAAAAGGCAAAAGTTCTTTTGCTACAAGTCCTCGAGTCTTCCTCTGAATCCCAACACAGAGCACTGTACTTTGGAAATCACTCTGTAAGAAATCTGGAGCTCCAGATATATAAGCCACCACATAAAACAACTTAGAGCACAACTGTAAAAGTAATATCCAGGATACTCCAATCACAATTTCCTTGGCAGAAATATAATTAGAATTCTAAGTCAATTAACTATGGGTTTTTTTGTAAGAATTGATTCAAACACACAGCTCCTTACTATACACTTTAAAACACACCTCTGTCCCTGAAATCCCATTTCCCTCTTTATTGTAATGCAACTAAATGGAGTTTACATGTCATGGCTAGGCCACAAATCAAAATACCAGCATGATGCCATGAAGTCTAGCCTTTCTAACACTGCTCTACCAGTACCACCACAATGCCTACCTATGCAAAACTCAATTCCAAACTTTAATCACATTTTTTGCAAATAAACTGTAACATGTGCTTGAATGTTTCTATTATTAGAAAAAATATTATTCATCTGAAACACTCAACTTCAAAGTATCTTTTAGGAAAAGGCGTCCTAGATATGAATTTCTTTATTTTGGAACAAATAACTCTAGGCAAAAATCAACATATTATCTGCATACATTTTTTCTGTAATCACTTTATACCTCAGTCACAGAAGTTTTAAAATTAAATTTTAAAAGCTTTCAGAACTGTGTTCATCTTTAGATTGTATTAGAACACTTTTCCTAGCCTAATCTTCTTAGAGACAAAAAGATGACTCATTATATATTGAATGATCAGCAGGAATCGCTCGCTTGTTGCCAGGAATTATTCTGTGCTTATTAAGAGTTGAATTAGCTCTTAAAGATGGACAGCAGAGTGGCAAATGCAAGCTAGTGTATTAGGCTGAGAACTGCTTTGTTAGACAAAGGGCTAAGTGTCACCTGTGCCTGCTCACAGAGTGCTGTGGGAAGCCAGCACGCTCTTCCTGGAAGCAACCAACATCTGTCAGACTCCATAGGTAAAACCAATAGGTGACACAGAGCTCCAAGCTTGAGGCAGACTGGTCTTACTGGTTCAATCAAGTTGTGCTACTTAAACTAGATGGCATTCAAATCTCCTGTCTCTTTTAATGGTAGAAAAAAGCCATATAAACACCTTCTCAAAGTTGTAGAAGTGGTGAACTCCCTTTCAGTTCAGTGCCATCACAGCACACAGGAGAAAGTGGAAAACAGTCAAATCTTATTTGCTGGCAAACACAATGTGACTTATGACCAAAATTTTCTTCTTCAACTTTATTCATCTCAGAATCATATAAACCATTTTCAGATGGAAGTAAAGTTTTCATACTGATGGTAACATGACACTTTCCCCCTCACAGCAGCCTCAGAAATAAAGCACTCATAGAAATTTGAGTGAATAATCAGCTTCAAAGGTCTGCTGAGATTCACAGGAATAGCCAGCTAATTGTCAGTGAAAGATATTTCAGATATGGCTAATTCTTTATTAATTCTTCTACAGAGGCAATACCTTTGAAATAGTAATAGAGAGAGGTGAGGGGAATGCTCTGTGCTTTGGGGCTGTGGGAATACCTTGTCCAAGCTCCACTTAAGCAAAGCAGGTAAGTCACTTCATGGCCAAAAAGAACATTCCTGTTTAATCCCCAATCCCCCACTCCAATCGTTTGTCACATCTTTAATCTACAAGAGCACCCATTCCAAGCTTTCCTATTGTTTCCTAAGGTGAGACAGAGGACCAGCAATCTCTCACACTGCATGGCATCATGTTTCTTATGGGAGGCACAGTCCCTACATCACATCAGCTGCACTGTGAATGCACAAAGGATCTCTGCAGGCAGCAGGGAAGACCATAATATACTGAGTTTTGCTGTTACTGGCTCACCCAGCTGAGAAGGATATCAGGAAGTTCTTTTCCTCTTCTCCATGAGGAATGTTGGAAGGGAAGGAGGATTTCAATAGGAAGCAGAGCATTTTTGCTTTGAAACAGCAAGTTTGCTCATTTTCTACTACCAATCAAGGTTCAAGTCTGAAAATAGAGTGTGTATGACAGCTGTGGGTAACCCAACTGTCTCTCCAAAAATAACAATTATGTGGGAACAGTATGCTTTCGTGTACCTAACCAGGTATAAGTCTTCATCCTTCATGGAACCTCAATTTTTATCTTTAATTCCCCACTCTTAACTTCTCTCTCACTCCCTTGGAAACTTATGAAAAAGAAAAATGTGGGAGAGTTAATTCAGGTATGCCATTTACCTCACTCTATCTGCCACCTCACTCCTTGTATTTCCCATTCTTCAGATTCCTTTCAAATGTAATCATTACAAGAAAGAGGACATTCCAGCAAGTCAGCTTTTCTACTGTCCTCTAACACAAGGTTTTCTGAATATACAAGCAACAACAAGCTCTTCACACTGAAAGCTGAAAGAAACCATATTAGCAAAAGCAGAATATTCTGGTATTTCTCAAGAAGAGAAAAGTAATTTTGATACAGAATTGGGATTTATGCCCCAAAGTATCTAAGAGTGGCAAAACAGATAGAAAATACTCCAAGTACAGATGCCCTGCAAACAGACACTAAAAGACAAACTTTTAAAAAATGATGTAAGTAGGAAACAAAATATGCAAGCTAATTAATGATAATATGATGAAGACAAGCCTACTCTGTCCTTAAGGGGACAGTCTGCAAAAGCAATAAAGACATTTTGCCAAAAATGTCTATTATGTACCAGGTAAATGATTTAGCAGTTAAAGTCCTACGTTTCCATAGTAAGAACTTAAGACACACCTCCCCTGATTTCACATGTTTTCAAAAAACCCAAAACCACTCCTAGTTCACATTTCTCACTATTATAAAGAAAATAATCGAAGGCATCATTTGGAGAGATCTAGTTCTGAGCTGTTCATTCATACTGCAAGTCAGTCCATTACAAAATAAAGCATTTGACCAAGGAGTTCACTGCTATAGTCCTTCTTAAAGAGAATACCTGAGTTCAAATCACAAAACAAGTAAGAGACTGATAAAAAAAACTAACCCAAACCCCAAAAACTGTCACAGAATCACTTTTATTCTATGGTGATCTTCATATTCAAAGTTCTAGATCTTCACCCTCCCTCCTCTAATGAAACCTCACTATCAAGGAATGACCAGCACATTGTCTTATCCTTCTCAGGTTATACTGATTACACTCCAGTGCACATGAAAGCCCTCAGGCTACACTCTTCCATTACGCAAAGCTGCTCTGCACTTAAGGCAGGCTTTGAGGAAGTACAAGTTATCCCAACTCAGCTGATGGACTGTAAAATGGTTCTCTATTCTGTTCCAGGAATTGTCGTGCTTTAAGTCATCTCTAGTGTGCTCTGCAATCTTACAGCACAACTCAGACTGCCATGAACACAAATCAGCTTGTCCTTTTCAACAAGGGACACATTCAGAATGCCCCTGCACTAAAGGGGACAGGACACACAAAGCTGCAACTGCACAGCAAGGGATACAGATTTATGAAACCATGCATGAAGGTCTAAAATTGACGATTCTGTTTAATGAGCACTACACCAAGCTTCTTCTACAGAAAATAATACTTCCAGAATGTTTCAAGACAGAACAGAACCTTCTTACATGATCATCCAAATACAGAAGAACAAAGCCTTAGAACTTGTCCACGTTAATTAATTAAATGCTCAAATACATTTTTGTGGTATGATTAACCATGTACTAAAAACATTTACTAGATGACAGATCACAAATATAGTTGTCAAATTAAGCAAGAAACTATTTCAACAGCTTGTCTTTTAATTTATAAAGGGCAGTTCTTTTTTAAACAAAAAAAAATTAATATACCGATGTAAAACTTACAGCACTAGCCTGCCAAGTACCAAAAGAACATCTTCACATTCTGTAGTCAAGTAAGGTCTTGCATTAGCAAAGCTTTGGATGGAGATTCGATACACTTCCAAAAAAGGTAAAATATGTTCCGATGCACTCCGACTGCCAGCATACTGGAGCAGTGTCTGAAACAAAACGAGTTATCATTAGAAGTTCTTATAAAACACTTTTGCTTAAAACCAAATATCAATATACAATATCAAACACATACAGTGGAGTAATTCTGGAAGTGAGAAATCTTTACTCTGAAGGAGTTTAAAGTGGCAGCTTTTCACCTCAACAGAAATTTTACCTTTTCTTGAAATATATTTTTATTTACTTTATTATTTTGATAAAGTTATCAGAATTTCTACTGGGGAAAAAGCTCGATGCAATGGGCAGAAATGGGAACTATTAAGTAGAAAATTCAGGGAGAAGTCCTACACTTAGCTCCTTTGGTACAACTACCATAGAGACAGGACCATGTATGTAACACTTAAATCTTTATTACTAGTGAGAATTCAGAAAAAGTAGGAAGAAATTCAAGATCAAGAACATTATTATAGGTGCAGTATTTTAAAGATACATGCATTACCCACACAGCACACATGAAGCCACCAGAAAGGGATACAGAACCCAGATCAGACCATCACATAGGCATTTTTCAAATGCAAAATTATCCAAGATTTTACTCCTTGACCACAGCAATCCCACATTACCTGGGCACAGTACTAAAGCAGCAATATAAAATCTAGCCAGTTTTAGGAGAAATCACATCAACACAGGGACAACACTAGTATTTCCCAACCTTTTTAAAACTTACCTACACTACCACGCTATGCTCTGACAGGCTATGAAGTAGAATTTGAGAGCAAGTAGGGCACTGAGCTGAGGACACCTTAGCTCTACTGACAGCTTGCTTCACAAATCACAGCCCTTCCCTGAACAGCCTCCTACACCTCCAGAGCAGTGATGCTTGTATTCTTACCAGTTCCCTCTCCCATGCAGTACCCTCCCTAGACTAAACAAGGTACCAATCATGATTAAAGCCAGCTGCAAAGAAAACAAAACCAATGAAAGAGGCTGTGCTTTTTTGAACCCTTAGGGCCAAGACTGCATGGGAAAAAAAAGTTCAGAGTGCTTCACCCTACCATTCAAAACAAATTAAATTGTCTTACAAGGATGGTGAGGCCATATCAGTTTCCAGATCACTTCAAGTTGGGACTCTGACACTCTTCTAACATCTTAAAAAAACCCACATGGTCGTATCAGATAGTGAATGGAAGGAGGACACTACTGAACAAACCCTACTACAAGCTTGCTATAACCAAATGCAGTCATAATAATGGCCAAAAACTTCTAAGACAAAACCTACCCTCCAGCACAGCAAGAAATAAGTGGTCAGTATCTAAGGTTACATCAGTGATATAACTGTGCTATACTAGTCCTAGCCTAAAAGCAATGCAGACCTCCATCAGACTAACAGAATCATGTGTTATACTTAAGAAAAAGAAATCTATAAGAAATACCACCTAAAAATCAGTAATCCACTGTTTTGTGGATTGTTCTCCAACAATTCAGTAACAGAACTTCTGGGTGAATGGGAGTTACAAACTTTCCAAAAAACCTACATAATATTAATAGTTACAAAGGCATTAGTGGGGCAGGGGGGTAATTGGAAGTTTGCAGAAATCATCCTTAGGCACAGCACAAAAATCATTAGCTGCAGCAGTGAATGGCAAGTAATACCACTCTTCAAGCTTATTTAACAGATTAATGAAGGATTTGATAATATAACTCAAATCATATGTCGCTTTGTAGCATTAAATCACATTCACAGACTGTCGAGCTGCAATCCCCAGAGACAGTCAACTGATGACTGTCATAAATCAGCTGTTTATTATAGCCAGCAGTAACACTACCATTACAGCAACTACAGAAACAGATCAAACACACCAATCCCCGCACTTTTCTAAAAATATATCCATTAAAACCAATCTATTTAAAAAGCCAAATTTAGTACTCAATTATTTTGACACTTTGATCATAAACTACCTGGTCTGTTTACACCATAAAACACAGCAGATGCTTTCTAAGATTAAATAAATTTTCTAGTAAACACTGCACCCTTGCTCAAGTGCAATCCGAGCACCGGGATCAAAGTCTTAAAGCTAACATTAGGAATTCACTGAGTAACCATTTATGAGAAACTTCTTGTCAAATACATAAACAATGGTTTCAGTGTAAAAGACAGATTCAAGTCAACAGACTTATTACTAGCTTGAACTTCAAGGATCTGTAGTTTTAAACATTATGATGCTACTAGTATTAGCATACTGACAAATAAGCCAAATGTAGCAACTGTATTAAAGAAGCTCTTCAAAGCCCTTCTGCTATTTCACAAGCAATATAAATAGTTGCTCAGTTGTACACTATGGATTTCTCCTGGCAGTCTGGATAAAAGCTATTATGGAAAAATTATTAACTTGACAGAATTAGATAATCTACATGTTTAAGGGATTCTCAAGTAACAATTTAGAATCAATTACTACCTTACAGTCTAATTACCTGACAAGAGTATTCAATCATTTAAAATCTGGTTAATAAACACCCAGTTACACTTCATCCCATCCTCCTCTTTGACTCCAGTAACACATCTGATTGGCAAGTGGGGCAAGAAGTGCAGAGGCCATAGCCACCTCATGCCTAACATACAGACTAGCCTAGGACCTCCACTCTGCACGGATTTTTGTGTTCTGCAACGATGGAACACCTGCTTAGCTGCACTTCCTCAGAAGCATTAATTTTTTGCTCAGATCCAATTTAAAGACAAAGATCTCAAAGTTTCCTGACTTCTTGTTACAACTTTGAGTCTCTGTTTAAGAAAAACACTTCCTCCTCTTCTTAACCATATCTGATTGCACTCAACGAACCACCTTCAAAAATTTCAGAAAGCCAGCAGCTGCTGGGCACTGGCAGATGGGATGCACTGATGTCCTACAACCTCTGCTTCACTGATAACTGTTCTTCCTATTTACGACAGCACAGCCTCAAACACCTCCCTTAGTCATTCTACCTGGCTGTTAAGGTACATACTGAGGTCCACAACAGATGTGTTTTTTCCAAGGTGAATGTGCAAAGCATTCATGCCTGTACAACATAAAGTTGCAGAGTCAACCCATTATTTAGGCTTCAATAGTTTCTTTGTTTTGTTATCCTGGACAACAGTCCTATTTCCCTGCTTGAAAATAGGGATCTTCAAGGAAATTGTGCCATCCAGCATCACTCCCTGTAAGAGCTACTGGAAAGCTGCACACAGCAGCACAAGTTTACATGAAATAAAACAGCCTTCAGACAGCTCAAAGCATAGGAAATTTACTAATTTGGTTCACAGTTTGCCTGATAGCCATGGTAATTTCCACAGTAAAACAGAGCATCTTCCAGGCCCCTGCCTCAGCTGTACTCACAGGATGGCAAACCTAAAACATTTCAGCTCTCCTTATGTCAGACACTTCCCAAAATCAAACTTAAGCCCAGATAAATTCAGCTCCTTTCTAGGCACATTCTGCTGCAGCTTAATAAGCTTATGACAAGGTATCAGTGGTACCCTCCAAGTAATTAATAAAAAATTGAGCTCCCTAAATTTATAGGCAAACCTTAAGTTATTTAAATTATCACAAGCATCCCCTGTCAGGAGAAACCCAGATATAAAATTACATCCCACCCACAGTGGTCTGACTGCACAATGACATCACAAATTCATCCTTTGTTGAAGCTGCTGCAGGACAGACCAGCAGTTCCACAACTCCCACTGCATCTTCTGGTGTACGGGCACGACAGTCCGAAAAGTCCCAGACTGATGGAAACTCAGAAACAGTCTTTTCCATTTTAATCTGTCCTATCACAGTATTTTAAAACCAGACTACAATAACAACACAAGGACCTAAAGGGCTACATTATTTGTGGGACACGGTTTGGGTTTTTTGGCATTGCTGCCTTTTTTTTTTTTTAGGTAGCAGAACTCTCTTTCACCAAATGCCACTGATCAAGTATCTCTAAAGCTTCTTCTGCACCAAACTCCTCTGGGAAACTGGATGTGTACACACACTGATCATCCTGACAACCACTACTAAGTGTTAGCTGAATATTTTCATCAATGTTCTGACACAATGTACACCAACAACTTCAGCAAAACCTAAACAAGGAAAAAGTCACTCTCTGTAGTAGGCTCCATGTCAATGCAACGTCACAGATCTTCACCATATACTGAACTTGTGATGAACACAGCAGTATGCAGCAGCACCCTCCAGTTTGAGAAGAAAGAGTTTAGAAAGCTAGTAAATATACGTATTCTGTTGTTTCAGTAAGTGATGAGCTAAACATCCTCCCAGAATGGTATGCCAAAACACACAACCTGTGGATGCAAAATGGAAGACTGTGAAGAGTAACACCACTTATAAATAATTTGTAACACACCAGCAAGTTTCTGTCTCCAATTTTGCCATTCACCAGTCAAATACTGTAGCTTTATCAGCTGAGGTGTTGTAAACTAGCTTAGGAAACAGATTTTTTATTTTTTACTTTAAAACCCACAATCTCATCAGACTCAACAGGGACAACTCTCCAACCCAGCAATGTAACAACAATTTTCAATCTTAGAGCTCACAGTAAATGATGCTGTGAGGGTACCAAAAACAAATTAAGCACTGGAAGAGTTTATTTTAAAATGAGTTATCTCCATCACTATGGCTTTAACCAAGATCAGCTCTTCTTCTGGAACTTAGGGCCTCGATTCAGAAACTGGTGATCTTCCTCTGGGTTGCACTAAGCAAGTATTCAAGCCAAGATATCCAAACCACAGCTCATTCAGTGACTGAAGGGCACTGTAGGCCCTTACAGGCCAGGAAACACTCCCTATTCCCCACGGCAGATCTCAAACAAGACAGAATACACAGACTTGATCCCGAGACAAGTGAAACGCAGACAACCAGAGATCTCGGAACCGAGCCAAGACTGCACCGAGAAAATGTGGCGTGACCCGCCTGCCCCAGAGACCCAGACGAGGGCCACGGGATGCCACGGTTCTGAAACGATGCCAAAGCCCAAAGGCGAGCAGTTCCCTTGGCCCGTCGGGCCCGGCTCCGGGCTGGCGGCGCAGAGCCCACGGGGCGCGCTCGGCAGGGCGTGCAGAGCCCCGCTCGACAGCCGGGCACGGCGCCGCGAGCCCTGCGCGCCGCCAGCTTCGGCACAGAGAGCGCCCGGGGCGGCAGCGCCGCGCTCGCCGCGGCCGCGTCCTCCCTGCCCGCACCCGGCC
>VZTJ01006507.1:911753-922529 GCA_013397795.1 Orthonyx spaldingii
CGCCGGCACCGCCCGCGGCACCTCGGGCCGCGCCGCCGCCTCGGCCTCCGCGTCCGCCATCTGCGCCCGGCCCCACTGCGCGTAGGCAGCGCTCACGTGACCCGCCGCTGACCTCATCGGCGCGGGACGCGGTCACGTGGCGCGCGCACGTGACGCGGCGCGCTCCCCGCGGGGCGCCGGGGGGGCGGGGCCGGAGCGAGCGTCCCCTCACGGCCCGGCCCGAGGGCTCGGGGCTTTCAGCGAAAAATAGCGCAAGAGCCACACTCCGCGGCAGCAAATTCTTATACGCTTTTAACCAGAATTAAGGAATCTGATGAGCGGTTCGCTCGTGTGGATCGTAAGAGTGGTTTCTTCTGCATGTACGTTGGACTGGAAGGTCAGCCCGGTGTCACAGGGTGAGTGGGAGCTTCAAGCAAGCCTTACCTTAGCCTCAGATTTTTGGCAACAGCTTAAATTTAAGGAATCACTGACCCGCGAGTTCTAAGGATGGCGGGTCAGGTCTATTTATAAAATGAGTTATTTATTGAACAGAAAGGAGATAACAGACAAACTTTTACAATTTTGTCCCTGGACTTGAATGAGAAAAAAAATGACTGCACACATAGTAGAAAAGGTGCCTGCATAGACTGACACTGTAGAGTGTAATTGAAATGCTGAGAGGAGAAGGGGTAATCCAGCAATTCTTTCCGTCCTGGCACAAAAATTTTTTTTGCTTCTTGATCTGCAGATTAAGGGTTTCAAAAATGAGGTCAAAGGTGTATGGAAATTTCTTCTAAGCTGGATGTTGCATCCTTATTCTTTTCAGACTTTCAGAGATCTGCTGCCTTAAAAGCAGTCCTAAAAAAAAGAGTGCTGAGCATCACTTTTCCTATAGAACCTTAAAATGCCCAATACACATTTGTTATGCTTTTTTTTTTTTTTTTTTTTCATTTTGGTCTCTTATTTAGTGCAACTCCGTAATTTGGGGGGAAAAAAGGGGGAGGAAACAGTTTCTTAGTTTCACATTCACATTGAATGATATGAACAACAGCATGAGAACTGGGGCTGTGTGCTTTCCTTTCACACTATGCATATTACAATAATATCATTTTAATCTTGCACAAATCTTGTGTGTGAACTCTATCAAATGTAAATACTGGGGTTAAAAGATGCCCACATAGAAAGCTATTGCTTTCCTCTACATTTAAGTCGCATCCTTTGAATAGCAACACTCACCCGGGAGCTCCATCGTGCTCTTTCAATCCTCCAGAACTCACCTTCAAAACTTAATACGTCCAGCAATTGCTGCCATACCAAGGCTCCTAGAAAAAAATGTCAGCACTGGCCTTCCCTTTCTCATTGCAGATTATAAACTACACAAAATGCAGACATCTGTGTGCTCAGCTCTACGTACCCACATGCGCTTTCAGTCTCACAGAGTCCACTTACAAAACTGAGAATGTTCAGCAGCTGGTAGCACAGAAAATGTTTTGGAAAAAGATGGCTAGTGCCAGAATTTACGTTTCCTTTACAGCCTATAAACTGCACAGCCAACCTTGTGGTGATTTGCCTTTCTTCCTATAAGCAGTATCAAATTTTTTCAGACTCAGAGAGCAAAAACCGAACCTCCACATTAACTGCTCCCACACGAATAGTGCCGGGACGGAAAAGCTTTGGGCTTTTGCCTGTGCACTCTCAGCACTCATAAGGCCACCACGCGATGGTGCTGTCGACTTGCAAAAGAAGGAAAAGCCCCTCGCGTCTCTAAATCACCCGAACAGCAGATACCGGTTGAAAACCTCAGTACTTTCAGATAAACTGCATCACGACACAAAGATTTCGCTGACGTTCCTCTTCTGTACACAAACTCTCATTTACACTACACTCAAGCGGAAATAAAAACTCCAGAATTAGGTGTGCAATTTTTCACTTTCACGGAGATCAGATATAAAATTAAAAACATCTAAGAAAATATTAGCTTGCAGAAGTTTCAGGTGAGAAAGGTGGAACCTTCAACTGCACCCATCGAACTGCACCACTCTCCCTGGTATCTGCACTTTCCTCCTTGGATCAAGGTACCATTGTAATCCTCCAGTCTCACAGAATAAGGATCCAAACTGAATAACACTGCTGAGACATTACAGGTACCGGGACAAAGAGCTCAACAGCCCTGCTGTAACAGTCCAACTTTAGCCTACAGAACTGTGTACTCGGTGAAGCAAACGTATTCACCAAAACTGCCCAATGTATGAATGCAAAATTGGTTTCTTTGCCAAAGACAGGAACTGTGAGCCCATCTCAAAGAAATGGTATCCCTTCCCCAAAATAGAAAACGTATGGGGATTGATCCCAAAACGTTGGGATAAATCAAACTCTCTAACACTATTTTTAGTGTTAGAAAGTAGGCATTTCTTTATTCACAGTAGTGGAGTGCACGGGGATAACTCCACCTAGAATGCATCCCACTTTCAAAACTTTTGAATATTTATGCAGTTTTAGCAAACAGAGAAATTAATGTTCATTAAGTATAAATGACAGAATTCTCTTCTTTACATTCTCTTCATTTTATCTTCTATTGGCTCTTGATTTCTTGCGTCTTATGCTAATGAATCCACATTTTCAATCTTTTTATTGTCTTTTTCCCAAATAGGGAGAGTTTCAGTACAGATGTTGAATTGTCTTTGTTAGTCACTTCGTCTCTGGTTTCTGCAATGTGTTCTTGTAGTCTGTAAATTTTGCATTTCTGGTGTCCCATTCTGGTGTGCTTAGGCCTGAGCAGCAGGCCTCAGCCAGAGCTGACTTACAAGATAAACCCTGGGCGTTATGTGACTAACACTATCAGTATTATTTATTATTTCATCTATCTAAAAAATTGATGACTGGGATGCTTATTGTAGCTGTTTGACACCAAAATGGCTGCTTTAGAAACTTTCACATAAGCTTGTGCAGTTATCTCCAAGAAATGTATCGTTTTAAGAAATTTTCCCAACTGACATGAATAGAGGCTTGTTTGTAGGATATTTTAGGGGAAACCCTCCCAGTCAAAGCCAAGCCCTGGCCCCTGCTGGTCGGGAAGTGTGTCATCGGATCCAGGTGCTTCTGTGCCAAAAATGTAATCAAGTCACTTTAATTTGTTGATTTGGGCCTATAAAAGCTGGACCCACTTTTGGGGCAAATTTGGAGACCTCACCTACAGGTGGGCACACCATGTAGGACTTTCTCAATTGCTGGGAAGGGTTCTCCTGATCCTCGCTGCAAAATGGGGCTCCCCAGGGACTGCAGACTCTGGAGGATGGCAAAGTATTTATGGAATTGGTGATGTATCTTTCTCAATCACTATCCTGTCTCTTGTACAGTAATGGTTAGGTGCATTACCTTGCTTATTTTTGCTTGTTGCTAAAGCCAAGTGTGTAGTTTCATTAAATGTATAATTTTACTTTTGGGTTGCCTTAGTATTCATAGCGAAATAAAACCATTCTTTCTATTGGTGTCTGTNGATCCTCGCTGCAAAATGGGGCTCCCCAGGGACTGCAGACTCTGGAGGATGCAAAGTATTTATGGAATTGGTGATGTATCTTTCTCAATCACTATCCTGTCTCTTGTACAGTAATGGTTAGGTGCATTACCTTGCTTATTTTTGCTTGTTGCTAAAGCCAAGTGTGTAGTTTCATTAAATGTATAATTTTACTTTTGGGTTGCCTTAGTATTCATAGCGAAATAAAACCATTCTTTCTATTGGTGTCTGTGTCCTTTAAACTGCCCATGTCAATTGGCAGAACAAGTTCTCAGCATCATTTCTCTCCCTCAGGCTTTGTTCATTGAAGCATATCAAGACTGGTTTAACAAAACTTAAAATTTCAATAATTGTCCCAAACTGTTCTTAAAATAGCAGTCTGTGAAAAAACTTTACTACATGCTGGCTAAAGTGGAAAATTACACTGCTTGTTATTAATTAAAACAATTAGTTGAAAGTTGATTGACCCCATTTAGTAGAAAAATTAATTAGGAAAGTTCTATCATTTCCATCTCTGTAGCAATTGAAGGGCACGGACCNGACTGGTTTAGCAAAACTTAAAATTTCAATAATTGTCCCAAACTGTTCTTAAAATAGCAGTCTGTGAAAAAACTTTACTACATGCTGGCTAAAGTGGAAAATTACACTGCTTGTTATTAATTAAAACAATTAGTTGAAAGTTAATTGACCCCATTTAGTAGAAAAATTAATTAGGAAAGTTCTATCATTTCCATCTCTGTAGCAATTGAAGGGCACGGACCACCACTTCATCATCAAGCAGGATCATCTTTATTAAACACACTTGAGTATTTACATGTTTCTTCTGTGTACAAGTTTTAGGATCAAACTATGCAGCCAATGATTAGGAGACTAACCAACCACACAAATAAATGGCAGAGCAGATGTTTCTTGCTCTTTTATCTCAGACACTCTCACACATCCCACACAGCCTCCGTGGCCCAGTGTTCTGGGCCGCTTAATTGAGGCATTCTCACAGAGGTGTTCATGGCTTTGGGTGGTCTTTGGTGTGTGCTTTCCCGTGGGAGAACTGTTAATCAAGATCAGGATGGCCTGAGCAGGCTGCTGCTTCTACAAGCTCTAGGAGGGTTTTTGTAAGGTGTTGGAGATGCTAGGAGGAGTTTCAGTGGTGTTAAAGTAGATTCAGAGGGTGCTGGGAGGGATTAATTTGGATGTAGTGACTGGCCTTTCAGTGGTCCTGGGTGAGGTTTGAGGGTGCTAAAGAAGAGCTGTAGCTGGCTAAAATTGTTTTGGGTGCTGTTGGGAAGGTTTGAAGGTGGATTTGGGGAGCTGGGACAGTTTGGGGGGTGCTGTGAGGGGTTTGATGGTTCCCAGGGATGCTCCCCTCGCCAGTTCCCTTAGAGCCCCCTAGGTCCAGGGAGGGGAAAACCTCAGCCTTTGGGGGCACCTCTGGGAGTTACCCCAACTGGCTCATGGTTATCACCCTCTTTCCCCTTGCATTTCCCACCCTTTCTCCCTCATGTTTCCTGCTCTTTTCCCCTCACGCTTCCCACTATTTCCCCCCTTAATTTAAGGCCTTAAAATAGTGTCAAAGGAGGATTTTTTGATGACTTAATCCTTAAAATAACAGAAAAGGAGGCTTTTTCCTCAATTTAAAGCCCTTTGTCGCTGAACCCCCTCCTTTTTCTGGGGTCACTGGGATGCACTGGAGAGGGACTGGGGTGCGTTCAGAGGGACTGAGGAGAGATTGAGGGCACTGGGAAAAAACAGACTCAGATTTTAACAAAGTTTTTATTTAATTCTAGAATTCCCTCAGTTTTTGAGTTTCCCATCCAATTTGGCATCTTCCACCCCAACTCCCCCAGTTTGGAGGAGACACCCCTCATTAGCAGCCCCCATTAATGAGGCCGGGGGGGGGGTCTCTACTGGAGGGGAAAGGGGGAGCTGGACTCCCCTATGCTCCTCCCCCCACCAAACCAGTGTGGTTCAGACTCATTTCACAGAAATTCAGGGGCAATTTCATTGAAATTAGGAAAAATTAACATGGCGGGGGGAAATCCCCCAATATGAGGGTGTCCCCCCATCTCGTACCCAGGAGATCCCGCCCCTCTGACGTCACTTGGCGGTGGGGTGGGCGCGATGGGACCCCCGGCGGCTCCTCAGGAGGAGGCGGAGCTGTGGGGGAGGAAGGGTTCAGGGAGGTCCCCAAATCCTGGGATTTGGCCCCAGAACACAGGGATGTTACCCAAAGGTCCTGGGATAGGACCCCATGGTTTGGGGGTTTTGTGAAAATGAGAGGGTAAAGCAGCAGGATTTTGGGGTAAAGCAGCAGGATTTTGGAGTACAACAGCAGAACTTTTCCACAGGCATAGCAGCAGGATTCTGGGATAAACCAGTGGGATATAATAAAATCATAGAATATGCTGAATAGGAAGAGACCCACCAGGGTCATGAAGTCCAACTCCTGGCCCTGCACAGAACGCCCCAAGGATCACATCATGTGCCTGAGAGCGTTGTCCAAAATGCTTCTTAATCTCAGATAGGCTTAGTGCTGTCACCACTTCCCTGGGGAGCCTGTTCCAGTGCCTGATCATCCTTTGGGTGAAACACCTTTTCCTGATATCCAACCTAAACCTCACCTGACTTGGCTCCAGCTGTTTCCTCTAGTCCTGTTACTGGTCATAGGAGTGAAGAGATCGGTACCTGCCCCTCTACTGCCCCTCGGGAGGATGTTGAAGACCCCAATGAGGTCTGATCTCAGTCTTCTCCAAGCTGAACAAACACTTGCCTCAGCCACTCCTCATCAGGTTTCCCCTCCACACCCTTTCCCATCCTTGTGGCCCTCCTTTGGATGTTCTCCTATCGCTTAATGTCTTTTATATTGTGGTGCCAAAACCTGCACACAATATTCAAGGTGAGGCCACCCCACTGCAGAGCAGAGTGGGACAGTCACATCCTTTGACCAACTGGCAAAGCTGTGCCTGATGCCCCCCAGGACACAGATGTTCCTCCTGGCTGCCAGGGCACTGCTGACTCATATGCAACATGCCATCAATCAGGACTCCCGGGTTCTTCTCCACAGCACTGCTCTCCAGCTTGTTGTTCCCCAGTCTGTGCATTTGCCCTTGTTAAACTTGATACAACTGGTGATTGTCCATCTCTTTAATTTGTCAAGGTCTCTCTGCCCTCAAGGGAGTCGACAGCTCTTCCAATTTAGTGTTGTCAGCCAACTTAATATCCCTTCAAGTCCTGTGTCTAAGTTGTTAATGAAGATGTTGAAGAGAACTGGGCCAAGGATTGAGCCCTTTGGAACCCCGCCAGTGACCGGATGCCAGCCTGATGTCACCCCATTCACCATAACCCTTTGTGACTGACCCCTGAGCCATGGCATGATGTGTTTATCCAGCTGTGTGCTGGACAGTTTGTCCCAAAGGAGGCTATGTGAGGCGATACCAAAATCTTTGCTGAAATCCAAAAAGATTCCATCTACTGGCTTTCCTAAATCTATTAGGTGGGTTACCCTGTCGTAGAAGGAAATCAGGTTCAACAAGCAGGACTTTCCCATCATGAAACCATGATGACTGTGACTGATATGGAGTAAAATAACAGCATTTGGAACAAAACAGCAGGATTTGGGGGCATAGCAGCAGAGATCTGAAGCAAAATAGTGGGATTTTGGGCTTCCAGGAATAATTTCGGGCATTTCCCCCCATCAGCAGGAAGTTTTAGGGTGCAGTGGGATGCTAGGTATGGTGCTGGGTGTGAGGGTGAGCTGGGGGTCTCACCTGGTCTCCAGGGGACCCAGGGGGCAGCAGGCCCTGCGGTAGGTCGTGCTCCAGGTTGCGGGTGCTGGGGTTGGCCCCCCAGGCCAGGAGCAGCCTCACGAGGGGCTCCTGGCTGGGGGTCCCAGGTAGTGCTGCTGCCATGTGCAGGGGCGTGTTCCCATGGGCCTGCGGGACATGAAGGGGCTCAGGGCACCCACAAGTCACCCTCCAGCCCCACTAGAGGTACCTCAGAGACCCTCGAGATCTGATACTGATACCTCAGCCTCCCCAGACTCTCCACAGACAGCCCAAAGCCCCCAGTACCCTTTAGACCCCTCTGAACCTCCCAGAGCCTTTTCACCCCCCCACAAGCCACCCCAAAGGCCCCCAAAGAGCTCCACAGACTCCTCCAATCAGCCCCCAGAGGCCCCAAGAGCTCCACAGAGGTCCCCCAGACCCAAGTGCCCCACAAAGCCCTAGGGAGACCCAAGAGCCCCCTCCAGAGGCCCTCAGAGCTCCCTCCAGCCCCACAAGTCCCTCAAACCTTCATGTTGACAAGGCGTAGGGCCATGCCAGGCTGGCGCAGCAGTAGGTGGGCCAGGGCAAGGTTGCCTCCCTGCACGGCCAGGTGCAGTGCTGTCAGGCTGCTTTTGGTGTCCTGGGGGCAAGACAGGGTTTGGAGGGGGCCCCACAGGTGGTCCCATACCCCTACAACCTCCTTAACCTCCCCAAAGGGAACCCAGGAGATGCCAGCGCCTGGGAGCTCAGGTCTACTCAGCCCATGGGGACCCTGAAGGGAGACACAGGGGTCTTTGGGGGGCACCCAGGTGTTGTGGGGGTCCCACCCCCCATCCCCAACCCTCCCAAAGCACCCCAACAAACTCCAGTGGTCAGGAGCTCAGGTGTACCCAGCCCTCAGGGACTTTGAGGTGGGACACAGTCGTCTTTGAGGGGCACAGAAGTCTGGGGGGGAAACCCGAAGGATCTGAGGGACATCTGGAGGGTCGAGGGGTACCTGGGGGTCCTTGGGGGGTCTGTACCTGGCTGCTGCTGTCCGCTCCCATCTGCAGTAGCAGCTCAACACAGCGGAGTCGGTCCTGGGGGGTGGGAGACCTCCCCGCAGAGCCCCCCGGGGGGGTGTCCCCTCCCTGCAGCGAGGCGTTGTGGGCCAGCACGGCGCAGTGCAGAGGGGTCTGGCCTGGGAGGGAACCAGGAGGGGTCAGGAAGGGCTCCACCCCAAACAGGGCCCCCCTGGAACAGGGAACCCTCCTAGGGACCCCCTCTAAGTAGAGACACATCCCCTAGGACCCTCCTGCCATCAATTAGGACCCCCAAACTGGAGACACCCCGTCCCCCCAAAACAGGGATGCATCCACCAGGAATCCCCCCAAGAGCTATCGAAAAATGGGGATTCCCAGGGCCGCCTTCAAACCAGGGACCCCCAAGCCCTTCCTGTGTTGAGCACCCCTCAAGTGGGACTCTCAAGACACCTAGAAAGAGGGAACTCTTCAGATACCCCAAATCAGGAACCCCTGAGCCTCCCTCCCCCACAACTGGGGACCCACCAACTGAACTCTCCCCGGTCCCACCCAAACAAGGACTCTCCAAGAATCACCCCCATCCCAAAACCAGGGACCCATCCCAAGCCCCTCCACCACCCTTGCCCCCACAAATTTACTGACCCTCAAAATTTCTGGCCTCCACATTGACAGGGACCCCCGAGGACATCACGGCCTGGGAAGGTGAGGGGAGAGATTTGAGGTCCCTCTGGATAGCAGGGACCCCCCTAGGCAGGTTCCCTGGTCTCCCAGGATACCTGGGTCCTTTCTGGGCCTGCTTTGTGTTCTCCCCCAGGGGTTGGGGTCCCTCCCAAACAACTGGAACACGTGTGGGCCAGTTTTGGGGTCCCCCATGGGAGGTTTGGGGTCCACACAGAGACCTGGAACCCTTTGGGGAGGGTTTTGGGGTCCCTCAAGGGAGTTTAGAATCCCCTATGGACACGTGGGTCCCCCTGGCCCAGTTTCCAGGTGTCCCAGGACAACTGGGTTCTTTCTGGTCCCATTTTGATGGGGTCCCCCTTGGGAGGGTTTTGTGGTGCCCATGGGTGCCCAGTCCTCATGGGGGTTGAGATGGCACCTGGAGGATTTCCAGGAGCCCACAGGGAGTTGGGAGTTGCACCTGGATGATTTAGGAGGGAATGGGGTGTCTCACTTGTGGGATTTGGAGTCTCACCTGCAGGATTTGGGAGAGTGCAAGGAGGGTTTGAGTTTGCACCTGGAGGGTTTGGGGATCTCACCTGTAGGATTTAGGGGTTTGGGGTCTAGAAGATTTGACGACTGGGGGAACCTATGAGGGGTTTGGGTCTCACCTGGAGGATTTGCAGGGTTTGGAGGTCTCACCTGTAGGATTTGGGCAGCCTGGGGGATTTGGGGTGTCACCTGGAGGATTGGGGATAGCCCAAGGGGGATTGGGGTTGCACCTGGAGGATTTGGAGGGTTAGGGTCACACCTGGAGGATTTCAGGTCTCTCCTATGGGATTTGGGGCCCCAGGGTTACACCTGGAGGGTTTGGGGTCTCAACTGCAGGATTTTGGGGTGCCCAGAGGGGTTTGGGTGTTACGCCAGTGGGATTTGGGGTTGAATAGAATAGAATCATAGAACGGTTTGGCTGGGAAGGGATCTTGGAGATCATCTTGTTCCAGCCCCCTGCCATGGGCCGGGACACCTTCCACTATCCCAGGTTTCTCCAAGCTCCATCCAACCTGGCCTTGGACACTTCCAGGGATGCAGCAGCCACAGCTTCTCTGGGCACTCTGTGCCAGGGCCTCATCACCCTCACAGGGAAGAATTTTTTCCTAATATCTAATCTAAAGCTCTTGTCTTTTAATTTAAAACCATTTCCTCTTGTCCGGTCACTCCAGGCCTTTTTAAATAGTGTTGCTCCATCTTTCCTGAAAGTTCCCTTTGGGTGCTGGAAGGGATAATTAGGTCATCCCAAAGCTTCTCTCTTCCAGGCTGAACAATCCCAATTCTCTCAGCCATTTTGTGTCCCACCTGAAATATTTGGAGTTTGGGAGCCACACCTGTAGAATTTGGGAGTTTGGAGCTCTCAGCTGGAGGATTTGGGGGTCTCAGCTGGAGGATGTGAAGGTTGGGGTCTCACCTGGAGGATTTCAGGGTGCCCATAGGCCGCGGCCAGGTGCAGGGCCGTGCGGCCCCTGTGGTCAGCGGCGTCAGGATTGGCCCCCAGGACAAGCAGGTCCCGCACAATCTCCGGGGCTGCAGCAGCTGCTGCCACCAGCAGCGGNGTCAGGGGGGTCTGAGTGGCTCCTGGGGGGAGTTAGCTGTCCAGGAGGTAAAGGGGGCCTGAGGGCTCTTGCAAGGAAAAAAGGAAAGTCATTGGGGTCTGGGGGAGTCAGGGGTGGTTGGGGGGTCCAAGCACCCCCGAACCCTCAAATTTTCACTCTGGTGTTCTGTTACTGCTCTGCCCCCCCTTATCATTCCCTTATCATCCCCTCATTAATTATTTGTTATTAATTGA
>VZTJ01006507.1:925648-936016 GCA_013397795.1 Orthonyx spaldingii
CCATAATTTTGTGTGGGTCTTTGCCCCATTTGGGGAGCTCTCTTCCCCATTCTGGGTTGGGGCTCCATCTCCCCAAACCCAGAAGATCACGAGACCCACCAACACCACGAAGACTTGTGAGATCCCAGGGCTGGTGCCTTTATTGGGGGAGGGATGATACACCGGGCTGTGCCCCCACCCGCAATTTGCAGGGTGTCAGTCCTCCCCTCCATACCCCCATTTAGGGATGGGGTGGTGTCTTAAGCATTTGGGGGGTTCTCTGCCCCATTTGAGGGAAGTTTCTGACCTGCTTGGGGGAGGCATTTAGGATGGGGGGGGCTCTGCCCGATTTTGGTGTGAGAATCTCTGACACATGGGACCCCCAACCCCAGGAAACCACGAGACCCACTGAGACCATGAAGACCCCTGAGACCACCAAGGCTTTTGGGGGATAACACACACCGAGGGGCTTCCTTCCAGGATCGGGACTGGGGCAGGGTGTCACAAGTGTCCTTTCTACTACACAGGCTGCTGAACCTTGACTGGTCCTGAAGCCTTAGTAATACAGGCAGCTCCACTTCTCTAAATCCCAGAACATGCCTGCCCAAAGAGCTGAAACAGCTTAGGAGCTGCCAGCAACTGAAGGAACAGCAAAGCACCCTGATGAGAGGCTGTGGCTTATGTACCCCAGGCTCTTCGCCTCAGTGGCTGCACCTTTTGCTGCCCCAACCCATCCCTTCCTGCAGCCTTTTTTAATCCTTGGCTCAGCCACTTTCACACCTCACGAGTACAACCCGGGTGCTGCAGCTCACAGGTGAAGCCCATCTCCCTTCCGCTGGCTCCAACCACAGACAGTGGCCCCGAGCCCAGCAGATGGATACAGAACAGGTAGCAAAGAAGGAAAAAATAGAGAGAGGCAGCTTAATAAATTAGACATGAAAAGAAACTTGAAAATGCAAAGAGGAGCAAGGTCAGGAGAGATCTACAAACAAGCACAGAAAGCTACAGTACCAGTGTGTATATATCAACAAAATTTTAAAGCCAAGGGTTTAAGAGAGGAAAAGAAACAGCAAGCAAGACAAAAGTATATGAAAATACAAAATTTTAAAGCCAAGGGTTTAAGAGAGGAAAAGAAACAGCAAGCAAGACAAAAGTACATGAAAATACAAATTTTTAAAGCTAAGGAAGTAAGAGAGGAATGAATTAAAAAATATCAACTAAGATATTAGAACTAAGATAAAGACAAACAGAAACTGTAAAAAAAACCCCCTTAAACTTTCTGATACAGGCCAGAGCATCTTCAGAAATTTTGCTTGTGAAAGTGAAAACATAAATATGCACCTACTGATTTGCATGTGTATCTTAGCAATAAAAAAATGACTCTATAAGGCACCTACTGATTTGCATGCATATCTTAGCAATCAAAAGCGAATCTGTAAGGCAGCACAGAAAATAGACTAATGTGAAGAATATGTACTTCAGTCTTTATACGGTGATCTCTGGTCTGTCTTCGAACACGGCACTGCTGAATTGTTGGTCCTAAAGACAACATTGAGTAGTACAGTTGTCCAAATTTCTCATTATTGCAGTTTATCATTTGTGGTCCTCCTTCACTACTGAAAGAAAACTATGGGAGTGTGTTCATGTTACCCTGAAAACCTGTAGGACACATCACTGGTGTTTGTGCCTCTAGTTATCTAGCTGTCCATTGTGGGTCAGACAGCTACAGCAGAGAATAAAAATCAATTGTGCACATAAAGTGCACATTATTGATGTACAGAAATGAAAAGGCCTTGCTCTTCAGAGAATATTTCCATGACTGGAGGATTACTGTGACGTTTGACTTTAAGCTAAGAAAACACAGTGTAGTCATAGAAATATAGGGAATGTTTAGCAGTGAACCCAGCACTGATAAAAAACCAGTGAGGTAGCTTCTACACTAAGGAGAGAATAGTCTCTCCTTACATCACTAAGTTACTAAACACTGAATGTTGATATAAAGAGTTTGTGTAAATAGTCAGAGTTGCAAGATGTCTGAACTAAGGTAAAAAGCAACATCAGCACTATAAAATTGTCATTGGCACTTGAATTTATTTTCCCTCATGACTTACCAAGTTGTCATTTAACTGTAGTACCACCTTAAATGAGATAATGCATCCTGGAACACTGTGTGCAAATCATTAAGTGCTTGTTTTAACATTTAGGTTTTACAGAGGAAGTAAATCCCCAGCCACGGTAGTTCAGTCTCACCAAATACTCAGGGTTTTCAAACAAAGCTTCAGCATCTTTGCACGAGCTGGCAGGAGGGGGTGTGTGTCTGTGGACTTCAGCAGACTTAGAGGGTTTTTTTATCAATAACAGGAAAACATTTAGAAACCTACTTTACGCACTCAATAGGAGAGATATTAAGAATCCTGCTTTAAGTATGTAATAGAAATGGCTGGCTGTAGACTGCTAGCTTGCCAAAATGAGTACTTTCAGGCAAGCTGTCATTTAAGTATGAAATCGGACGTGACCTATTGACTGATCTTCAGCACCAAAATTAAAAGATAATGATTAGCTTTTTAGAGCTCTCAGCAGAGGACTTATTCATCCTTTATAGGGCATTTGAATCAGCACTACGCTTTTGCAGAGTGCTGATGAGGATCACTTAAAAGAACATTATAGTGCTGGACATGCTTCTTAACTCATATTGGTCCTAGCAGTGGACTTGCACATTAATACCAGGCAGGCCTAATGAGGCTGTGCCCTTGGCCATTGCACTGGTAATGCTGGCTCCAGAACAATTTTTGTACAAAATAAACACATTTATTTCTTTTTTTTCCCTTTTGTAAAATGAAGTCTTTTTTCCTCCCCACTTCCCAACATTTCTTAGTGTTTAGAGTGTTTGAAAGGGTTTCCCCAGCTTACCATCAGTACCCAAAATGGACTGGAGCAGTTTGCCTAAAAAAAAATCAAGTAGATTTTTAAGCTCTCTTAAATAATTTTCATGCATCATATCAGCTTACAAGCTGTGATCTATCCCCAAGTGCCAAGAGGAATTTTTAAAGAGAGCATTTACTCTTAGAATTTTTATGTGAGCAAACGAAGACATTATATAGGATAAGGATGATGAGACACTGGAACAGTTTGCCAAAGAAGTTGTCAATGCCCCATCACTGGAAGCATTCAAACTCACTTTGGATGAGGCTTTGAGCAACCCAATCTGACAAAAGCTGAATCTGCCCACGGAAGGGTGTTTGGACCAGGCAGTACATTAATGTCCCTTCTGACCCAAACCATTCTCTGATTCTATGTACCTTTAACCTGCACAGCTTCTGCTGCCATTCTTCCAAAAATGTTTAAACTTGGTGAAAGGTAATTTAGGAGTATTCATTCTGTTCCAGTGGCTCCATCTTTATCCTCTTCTAGGAAGACACAGAGAATGGTAACTTTGTGGAGTATAGATCCAACTGTGGGTTTCATTTCTAATTCTGCCACGTGCTAACACGTTGAGGATGTATAATGCCCAACTTCACCAAATCTTTTACCAAAAGTAATCGTGTTCTTCAGTAAAAGTAACCCATGCATTCATGTCAGTCCCAGGGTGACTGTGCTACGACAATCCATCTGATGTAAAGAAAGGAATAGGAAAGGGAGGAATATCAAATAAAAATTAACAACAGTAGATTGTAACCTATGAACAAATACATCCATTAATGTTCTTTGAGATCTGGCAGTTTGTGCGCTCTTTCATAACAGAAAATATTTCAGCCTGTTCTATTTTTCCTGGGTAGCTTAAGGTCTGGATTAAAAATGGAACTTGTGTCACCAGTTTTTATAGGCTATATGTAAGTATCACTATCAAGAAGAATGACTGATATTTTTAGTATGTCTGACACTTGAGACAGGAATGGTAATGATTTGCTCCTAAAAAGAAATACTGAATTATATGGATGGCAAAAACAGAGTAAAACCATTGTGAAGTTCAGGAGTCTTTTAAAGGTGTCAGTACAACAAGTAATATGGCATCAGGAGAATAAATGAGAAGTGCAGAATCACAGAATATTAGAGATGCTGTCTGTGAAGAGGGAGTGCCTTTGGAGGGGTCAAACTGTTTGTTTGATTTGTTTTCCCATCAGGAGTGTGGTGCTAAACTGTTGCAGGAGAACAGACTGCAGGAATTTACAATGATAGTGTTTGGGAAGATTTACCTTCTTTTGCACAGGAAGCTGAATATTTGTTACTACTGCAATGTGTAAACTAAAACTGTTTTGCTGAGGCTGAGACTGTTCTTAGAAGGTGCTGTAAAAGCAAAAGAGAAGATAATCTCAAAGAACTTAAAGCTACCGATTTTTTATTTCTAGCTTTTTAAAAAATGAGAATCTTTTACCATTCAGAGTTAAATTATGCTTGGAGCGGTAGTAGACTGAACAATAGATCGATTTTCTCCTCCCTTCAGCCCTAGCAAATATAAATTCCATGTGCAAAGCTCACACTCTATCACTTGCTCCTGTAGCAAAATAAACTGCTTGTAATATGTAAATTTACTCACATAGATGGAAGATGGCAGGGGTTGTAACTTTGTATTGGACGTCGCAGATGTTTAGTTTTACACATTTTTGTAAAGAAAGGTATGTTTTATTTTTAACTTACCATTCATTTTAAATTTGTTTCTCTTTAAAAAATGTCTAACTTGCCTATTCGTGTGCTGATTTGCAAAAGTATTTTCATGTTTAGAAGGTTTACGTAAAGATTCCTATATAGATATCAGTATTGCAGCCATAAGATTTCAGCTTCTATTGCCTTGTTAGCACTCCTGTTTTTCAGGGTGAAAATTAACCCCATTTGAAGAGAAAATGCTATGCTAAAGCACCTTTGTCCTAAAAAATAACAAAATAAGATATTATTGTATTGAATTGTGCTGTACATACAATGAAAAGGTAAATCTGCAGGTGCTTTGCTTGTCCCTACTCATAAAAAAAAAATTGTGTTACAATTGTATATGTATACAGTAACATAAATCTTGAAAAGGAATTTAAAATCTTGTCCACAGTGCAGTATCCTGTTAATGGAGAAAAAAACATATGAAAGAAAGGTGAGATGTACAATCACACACATATATTACCATTTTATCTGTATTCACATGACAGTCATTTAGGAAAATTCTGGTAAAGAATTTCTGTGTAAATAATTTATTTTTCAAAGAGCTGTGGACAGATAGTAATGCTTGACACTTAGGCACTCTATTCACTTTTTCAAATGCAAGTATCCTTGACCAGAGGAAGCTAGACCAATTACAGCAATTCTATTTTTTTTATTGTTGACATCCATAAACAAAAAACAAATGTCTGCACAAAATGATACACTTAAACCTGTCTTCTTAATTAATAGTGACATTTTCGTGAGATGATTTATTCCCTCTTGAGCTCCTTTGTATAACCAATTTTCTCTGTGAAACAGTAATTAGACTGCCATAATTACAGCTATGACATGGGGTTGGAGCATCCAAAAAAAGAGGACAAGGAAATAATCCTGTACCTCGATAAGTGTCCTAAATATAAACGTACTGCTCTCACATTGCTATTGGATGATGGTTCAAATGGATCACATAAGGCTCTTAATGTCCTGCTACAAGTCAGGCACTCTGGTTTCCACTGATCTGATGCAGACTGAGGGAGTTTAATACCTTGTAGTGATGTGCTTATGAGGATGTTAATAATAAAGTAGACACAGGCAGATGATGTAGTTCTCCATCTTGTAGATGAGAGAAAATAATACCTAGATTATCAATGAGCAGTTGGTCATGTTGCCATGGTTACAATGTGAGATAGGACAGTTTTTCCCAGTGTTGTTTTTTCATAATGCATTAAGGAAGGAATGCAGCTTTTACAATGTTTGATACTTTTTTCTCTCATACATTTTAGAGTTAATATGGCAGAATAACCATGGGAGACTGGAATTTCCTTGGAGGCATTTTAGAGGAGGTCCACATTCATTCCACTATTATTGGAAAGATTTGGCTAACAATCCTCTTCATATTTCGAATGCTTGTCCTTGGAGTGGCAACCGAGGATGTTTGGAATGATGAACAATCAGAATTTATATGCAATACTGAGCAGCCTGGTTGCAGAAATGTGTGCTATGATGAGGCCTTTCCCATCTCTCTCATAAGATACTGGGTCTTGCAAGTTATATTTGTGTCTTCCCCTTCCTTGGTGTATATGGGTCACGCCTTATACAGACTAAGGGCCTTGGAAAAGGAGAGGCAAAAAAAGAAAGCTCAGGTAAGGGTGGAACTTGAAAGTACTGAATTAGAAATGACTGAAAATCGTAAAAGACTGGAGAGAGAACTCCGGCAATTGGACCAAAAAAAGCTAAACAAAGCACCCCTAAGAGGCTCTTTGCTCTGCACTTACGTGATACATATTTTCACAAGATCTGCAGTGGAAGTTGGCTTCATGATTGGGCAGTATCTTCTTTATGGCTTTCACTTAGACCCCCTTTACAAATGTCAGAGAGACCCATGTCCAAACACAGTTGACTGCTTTGTATCTAGACCAACAGAAAAGACAGTGTTTATATTATTCATGCAGTCAATAGCGACTGTATCGTTGCTTTTAAATATTCTAGAAATTATCCACTTAGGGTTCCGAAAAATCAAAATGGGACTCTGTGAGCAGAATAAAAACAAGGATGACTCTGACAATTTCTGCATAAACAAATCGAAGAAATATTCTGTGATACCCCACTCTTCTTTTGGGACATCCACCACCCCTCAGAAAACGCTTCCTTGTGCACTGAGCAGTTACACCTTTTTGATGGAAAAGCAAACTGACGCTATGCTCTACTCAGTTTTAAATTCTCCTTCTGTGTTTCAGTCTGTGCAAAATAACCGTACAGAAAGCAGCAGCAATTACACCCATTGCAATCAGGAAAATAAATCTCCAAAGAAGAGGCCAGCTACAGATGCTTTAGACAATCAGATTCAAAATACTAGCACAAATAATAACGAAGGCTTTCTTGGTGAGCTTTGGACTGAAACGCATGATGCAAAACAAGAGGCTGAAAAGAAACATATTCTTCTTGTTACTCAGAATGCAGATACAGCTTCAAACGTGCACTTGAGAAGCTTTGCTGAGACACCATCTCAAACTTCATTGCAACCTGATACAACTTTTCCTAGTACCAGTTTTGGACGACAGGCAATGGTTGAGAGCACCGCAGCAAATTCTCTTCCAAAGAACAGTGACAGAAGACATAGCAGTTTCAGTGTAAACAAAGCCCAAATTCCTTACAATGCTGATGTAAAAAATTCCAGCCAACCAGACACTCCTGATTCTATGAGGGAGGTGAGCTCAGAATCTACACAAAGTAGAAACTGGAATAATCCTCAACTTTTCTCTCTGTCCAGGCAACTGTCGCTGTCAAGTAACGCCAACAGTAGGCGTGCCCCCACTGATCTTCAAATATAGTGTGAGGTAACCCATTAGCTGCACTAAACAATGCTGGGATAATTCCTGAACAGAGACATAACCCAGACCTATGTGTAAGTGTAGCTAAACCATTCAACTTTAACCAGCTGTTTACATAGAGAAGTTGTGTAACCCTTTGAATAGTAGCTAAGTTATTTTAAACAGTCTCTTTACTTCCTCTGTAATGAAAATGTGGCATAGACCTCAGTGTATAAACTTCTACGCTCCAGCTAAAAAGGAAAACATACATCCTCTCAATCCACATATTAGGAAAAATCCAGCATAAAATCACAGTTGATACTCTTTAAACTGAATAAAAGTAGAAGACAGAATTTACAGTCTAACAATATTTTTTACAAAGACCAGTAAATCAAATTAGGCTAAAGATGGCACTGGTGCTCTCAGAAGAACTTATTGGTAAGAACTACTCCTTTTCTGTTTGTCTCTCCTCCAAATTCTGATAAGTTTTTAAATCAAACAAAGCTTACACCTGTTTAGGAGAAGCATTTGTGTTTATGCTTTTTTATGGGGATAATAAAACATTAGAACATTCATCCACTTGCTGTTCAGGTCCATATAGTGTAAGGGAAGTTCCATGAAACGTCTTGAAATAATAAAGGAGGCAAAGATGAATAAAATACTATGGCACATTTGTAATCAAGCTTTCTATGTACGAAATACATTTATTTGAGTTGTACAGCATTGAAACACTGTAAATACTTGGTGAGGTGGTCACAGCTGGAATGCATTTGTATTTTTGTGTGTATTTTTTACTAGCGGATTTGACTTACTGTACATGTACTAAAAAAAATAATTTGTGAGACGTAACATCATGTTACAGCACAATTAAATTCTTAAAGTGCATTGTCATTATGCTTACCAGCCAGCCATGTTTCAGATTGACTCAAAACTGTACAATACTAGCAAAAAAGGAGTCAGAAAACTTAAAAGGCTCTTTTGCTTGTAGCAGAAACATTAATTTGGTCCTCTCCACGTAAGAAATACACACTAAAACTATTAAAACTATTCACTGTAGATTTCTCTCCAGCAAGTATCCTTTTCACCTCTAGTATCATTCTTTGTGTATACATAAATACAGCCCTATGTAATTGTGGTTACATAGTAAACTTTAAGATCGCTGAAATATGCTGGAATGTACATAAATTTATGGTGTGATTTAGGCAAGTTAATGCTGCTGTGGCTTTGATTCTTGTATTTCTTGATGCGTCAGATTCTGTGGGCAATAACTGCTAATGCTTGTTTTGCGTTTAATCTCTCCACAATAAAAAGCCAAGTATTTAACGCACTCTGTTCCCACTGTCTAAATAATAGAAAGTTAGCATTTAGATGTTCATGTATGGGATATGACATTTGTATTTTTGTTCAAGACAAGTTATAGAAGAATTTTTCTGCTGCTGCAAGAGGAATTTTATTAACTTTTTTAATGTCTGGACATGAGTCAAATATTCTGTTTCATCACAGCACCTTGCCAACAGAAGAGTAACTTAACTCCATTGAAAAATATAACCATTGCAGAAGAGCACAAAGTGTGAAAAGTCCCTAACATCATACGTGCAAGATCATTTGGTTGATTTATTTTTTATTTTTTTATTTCTATAATAAATAGATTTTATCTATCAGTGGATACCACAGCGTTTCAGAAAAAAAAAATAAAAATAAACAGGTACAACTGCTTCTGTTTTTTCAGAACAGGCTTAGGCAAAAGACTTTCCTTTTGATGCGACGATTTCACTACGTACCACTCTTTCGAGCCTCTCGGGTAGGCACCTCTGCAGCTGCTGCTTGCTGCAACTTTACCCTGTGATTTCAGCCACTCGCGGCTGCTGCTCCAGAGACCAGCGGGACAGCTCTGCGCTCCGGCCGAGCACGGCGGCACCGCCGCTCCAGAGACCAGCGGGACAGCTCTGCGCTCCGACCGAGCACGGCGGCACCGCCGCTCCAGAGACCAGCGGGACAGCTCGGCGCTCTGACCGAGCACGGAGGCACCGCCGCCCGAGAGACCAGCGGGACAGCTCAGCGCTCTGACCGAGCACGGCGGCACCGCCGCTCCAGAGACCAGAGGGACAGCTCGGCGCTCCGGCCGAGCACGGCGGCACCGCCGCTCCAGAGACCAGCGGGACAGCTCAGCGCTCCGGCCGAGCACGGCGGCACCGCCGCTCGAGCCCCGCTCACTGCCGGCCGTGCTCCGCCGCCCTCCGGTCCGGACAGCTCCTGCAGCGCCAGCGCGCCTTGCCACCGAGGAGCCCCGGGGCCGCGTGTGGCGGCGTGCCCCGGGCCAGCGGGCGGCCCAGCCCTCGCGGGCAGAGGTGAGCCCCGCAACCGCCGGCTCTGAAGCGCCGTTCCGTGCCCGGCGAGGAGAGCAGAGGGCAGAGCGGGGCAGGAGCCGCGGCCGCGCGGGGAAGGCGGCACGGCGCCAGCCTCGGCTCCCTGTGGGCAACGAGCGGAACGACGAGAGCGCCCCGAGGGGAGCGCGGGCCGCGCGCGGGCCGGGCCGGGGGCGTCGCTCCGGTAACGGCGGGGCAGCGCCGGCGCCGTTAAAGCGCAGGGCGCAGGCGCGCGGCCGGGCAGGCGCGGTGCGGGGTAGATGGCGCACTACAAGGTAGGGGGGAGCGCGCCGGCGTGGGCGCGGAGCCGCTCTCCGTGCCGGCTGCGGGGAGCGGCGGGCCGCGGACCGACACCGGCCCGGCCCTTCGTGCCGCCTCCGCGGCGGAGAGCGGGACCGGCCCGGGCCGAAGGGCCGCCTCGGCAGCCGAGGCGGGGCGCGCCGCCGATCTGACCGTGTGGGCGTCCTCCCTCAGGCCGCGGACTCCAAGCGGGAGCAGTTCCGCCAGTACTTGGAGAAGTCGGGAGTGCTGGATATGCTCACCAAGGGTAAGTCTCCGGCTCGCGTCGTGCCGCCCGAGGGGCCGGCGGG
>VZTJ01006507.1:936113-948670 GCA_013397795.1 Orthonyx spaldingii
CCTCGCCCGTCGCTGTCGCCTCTCCGTCGGCGAGGCGGCCGGCAGGGGAGCTCGCCTGGAAAACTTGGTGCGGCGTGGCCTGGAAATGGAGTCGGAGCCGGGCGGCGAGGCGGTGCACGCCGGGAGAGGGCAGAGGGCCTTGGAAACGGGCCCTGTGAGCTGCAAACCCTTCCTCCCTCGCGTGCTCCTCGTGCGCGGCTCGAGTGTTAGAGGTGCGTGTAGAACAGGAAGGCGACTCCTTTTGCGTGGTCTGTTGGAGACCTCTCTTCCTCGGCCACAGCGCTTCTTTCAATGCGTGCTTTTGGTTAATTTCTTTTCTTTCAATGCATGCTTTTCGTTAAGTTCTGGGGACTGTTACTCTACCAGAGCTCTACAGACGAAGTAAATGCTTGAGAAGAAATAACAGCAAATGTTATCTTAAAAAAACTGTAATTGTTTAATACCCTTTCTTGAGTGGAGCTTAGTTCTTTTTCTACAATGAGTGAAACTAAGTTCTGAAATAATGACGGTCCATATCAAACTGGGGGAAATGGTGATGCTAAACCTGACATGTGACTTGGCATCTTTGAAATCCTTCTAAGGTCTTTTTGAGAACTTTCCAATAGTATATAGCAAAAATACGTCAATATTTCTGGTTGAAAATATGCTGTTTAAAGAGGGAGTAGCAGATCTAGGATGTCAAGCAAATAAATAGCTGCTACACTAAGACTCTTGGCCTGGTGTGTGAGTACCATTTGGTTTTTCAATCGCAATACCATCCTTTGGGATGGCACAACAAGTCTTTCAAGCAGTGAGACAACCTAATTTTGCTTTTAACTTAGGAGGTGCTTAGCTTAAAACCAATTTGGCTGTGTAGTTCAGACATCTGAAACCAGCACATGGCCCCTGTGGGGAGCAGGGAGTGGTTGTGCTTGGGAACTTCCTGGGTCTTCATGTGACTGAATCACCAGTTATGCTGCTATGTATATGGCTAATTTTATTTAAGTTGTTGGGGTATTGCTGCTTGTGTCTGGTGTTTTTGGCCATTAGAGCCCTATCCATAAAGATTATCAGTGTTACCTAGTCTGACAGTAGCCATTTAGTTTTGTAACTGTAGATGTTCAATGGAGATTTGCTGTTATGCTGGAAGTTACAGAACTGCTGATGTCTTGTGGTTCAAAGACGTAGCTTAAGTAGAAGTTTTATGAACAGTATAGTTAGAAGTTCAGTCTTACTGATGAAAGCTAGTACTAGGTTGCATGTGGCATATGTAAAAATTGTTCAGGCCATTTTGTGTTCTGTGCTATGATAGCCAAAGACTATGTGGGGTTAGGGATCAAGAAAACTCTATTTAGCTGTTACTAGGGGGAATGCTCTGTCCCTTTCTGTACAGCAGACCTGTTGCTTATGTCAAAATATACAGGTGAAAATCTTGTTAAATAGAAAAATGCAACTTGTATGCTTTCTGACTGCTAGTATGTGTTTTAAAACCTTAGACTTGCATGAACTTCTTGCAATTGTTGAATATTTTCTATTTGCAGTGTTGGTAGCCTTATATGAAGAGCCAGAGAAACCAGATAGTGCACTGGAGTATCCTTTTTCTTTGCTGTGACTTATTTGTTGAGACTTTTTGCACAGTACTGCTTCTGACTCATGGGTGAGCTGGATAGGCTCATCTCGAAGCCTTACATTGAGAACATGACTTTTATCAATGCATTTTACCTAACAATTGCATTTTCACAAGCTAACAGTCTGACAGGATGCAAGAGGACTGGGTGTTTCAGTATGCCAGCAATTATGAAGCTAATTTATAGGCCATTACAGTGTGTTAAGAGCTGCAGCATTAGATATGAGTACCTGCAGTGGCTATGGGTTTGGAGGTTTGCTTCTTCACACTTCCTTTTTTTCGTTATTTTTGTGTTTTTTTTTTATTTTCAATACACGAAGAAGGGGGAATTAACATGTTTTGTTTCATGCTGTTTTTAAGTGGCCTCCATTTTTGGGTATTACTGCCTTTTTTTTTTCTATTTCTTATATTTCTTCAAAACTTCTGCATTTAAGAAGAGAAGAAAAGAGAGGGGTAGTAACACAAGAATTTGTACTGATATCTTGTTTTTGTTTGTTTGTTTTTAAGAAATATAGCTATGAATTTGAAAAGTTCTCTTATTTTGATAACTTTTTTCCGTAGGATGAAAAGCACTGTAGTAATCTCAATGGTTTACTGCAATTTTGGTCATGTGTACTGCAGTGTTAACTTCAACATGGGTGTTAAAACTAAAATGTGGTTATATAACTGAAGAAATACTTAACATCTAAATATCAGTTTTCTGAAGCATCATCTGGGAGCTTCAGCTCCTGAGAATCCGGAAATAGAGGCACTTCGCTTGGAAGTGGCAGAGATGAAAGAAAAATATGAAGCTGTGCTGGAAGAAAATAAAAAACTGAAAACCAAGGTAAAAGTCTACTTGGTGTTACTCCATAGTCCCATATTATACAACAAGAAAAATACTTTAATGCTTAGAATAGAGCTAACTTTCTTCCATTAGACTAACTGATAAATGTTGTTGCATTGTTTAGCCTCATAACTGAGAAATGCTGGTAGAATTCATTGTAGTAAAGATTATTGTTTTTTATGGAACACATCTTATAGAATATAACATTTTTTTTTTTATTGCTAAACTAGGGATTTTACTTATCTAGGGAAAGTCTATTATCAAGTCTAACACGTTGTCATTCAGTCCTGTCCGGATGTGTTTAAGTTGTCTGATATTATGTAACTCATGCTTTCAGGACAGTTTTGAAAAACAAGTAAGGTAATGTATCCATTATAAAGGCTTTCAAAAGGCAAATTGGTGGAGGAATATTATATATTACTTTGTGTCACTTGGCGCAGACTTACACGTGGCAGGATCTTGCACAGGCATTTAGATCCATGTGGAACAATAATTTGTGCTTTTTACCTAAAATGATCCTGGTATTCATCTGCAACCACAGTGAATCTGAATTGCTAGCTAGGGCAGGGCCATTCTTTAATAGGTGTGCAGGCTGTCTGAGAGAGCTCTGAGGTGTGAACAGCTTCCTAATAACCCTGAAGAAGGAAACCTGTGAGATGCTTAATATGCTGGTAGCTTATGTGCCACTACATGCATTTGTTGTAAGAGGATGGTGGCTGTTACAAATTAATACCCCTGAGTTTTTTACTGGGAGGCAACCACCTCGCTTTAATTCTGTGAGAAAGGATTCTTGGACATTACCCCTCTGTATTTGTTGTCCAGAGTGCCCTCTTGCAGTCCTAGTAATTCTCTTTATTCCCTGTTACCCACTGTGAGTCCTCAGCTACGTTTGTTATTTCTTACTAGAAAATATGGCAAAGAACAGAGTTGTAAGCAAAGTAGCAATAGACTGGGCACTTGTTTTAGCAGATTTAAAAACACAACTGATAGTAAGTAGACAGATGAGAGCAGAGTAATCTAGGTCTTTGTTTAAAGAAGTCAAAACTTGTTGCAGGAAAGTGAGCCTTTTTGTAATCATGGGTTCATTTGTGCTTTCATGTTCTTCATTCTTTAAATGGTAACTCCTCCTTTACATATTTTCCAGTATTAGTGGACTTTGTTTTTTCCCTTTCTTTCCTCTACAGTATAATGCCCATCATTCTGACTTACTGTAGAAGTTCACACAGCATACAGGGAGAACACCATCATTTAGCTTTCTTGTAGCAGTCCTCTAACATAAAACACATGCCTTTATCTGTGCATTTGTTGGTAACTACTGTTGCATTCATCTGGAGGTCTTTGTCCTTACCTTTATTACTCAGAATGTCAGATATTCGTGTGTGTATGTGTTGGGAGGAGGACAGGAAGTTAACAGGCTCTTGGTGGAAAATAAAACTGACTTTGGGTTGTGTACTAGTCATCTGTTTTAGTAAAATCTACAACAATGGAAAAATATTATTTTAGTAGTTCTTGTTAGCAGCAGATGATTGCTGCAGTATACTGTTGCTGGTAGGAAGGACCACATGGATATTTTAAAATTTTTTTGTGTTCATTATTTTTAATTTTTATTTATGCTTTTTAATTTATTTTTATGTACTTTGTTTATTTTTAACTCGCTCTGCAGTTTGCAGAGGGGAGAAATCTTAATAGAGTAAACTGAACCAGCATATTTCAGAGAGATGGCCCTAGTTCTTGAGCTGTTTTTGAAGCTTGAACTTATCTGTAATGCCACTGAGGTCAAGTGAACACCTTTGTCTCTTTCTTTGGTAGTAACTTTACAAGTAAAGGTCATATTTGAGTGCATAGTCACCCAGGCTATACTCTCCAGAAAGCATAATGGAAGCTAGAATGATTACAAGAAATGTTAGGTTGGATACTATTGTAATGAGAATGACTGTTTCATTTAATCATATTTCAGTGAAAGCTTATAGGACACTAGTCACTAACAACTGCTACTTAAGATGAAAAGTACTTAATGACTGCTAGAACAAGAAACAGGGAAAAGTTAAGGGCAAGACATATGTGCTTCAAAGTGCATTTAAAAATCCACCTTGCTATGGCTGCATGGTTATACTTTGTGAGAAACTGATGTTTTGGGAGAAGGGTTACTTTATTGCCTGACTTGAAAATGGACTTGCATAAAGATGAGTGAGTTAAAATACACAAAGTAAGTGGAACAAGTCCAGACCATACATATTCCTACACTTAATATTGAGTGCTACATGAAATACTGTGACTAACTGAATTCCTTTCTTTAAATCCACAGCTGGCTCAGTATGAACCACCTCAAGATGAGAAGCATGGTGAATAACAGTAGTTTTTCCTTTAATGCCTTGACTTAATAAAGGGCTTCCTGAGAAATGTGGGGTTTTGTGTGTGTGTGTGAACTCTGCATTGTCTACTTTGTTACTTCATCAGCTTCAAGAAAGAATGCATTACCATGAGCATACAGATGCAGTGGCAACTGCTGAGTTAACCATACTGGCCAACGTTCTTGCTTTCTGTGTTTAAGAAAAGATGACAGTTTTTACCTTTAGATAACCGTGCCTGCCAACTTCATGTAATTTTCACATCATGGTCAATGGTCCTGTTGAACTGTTGATCTGTCTCTTTTTGTTTTCTTTTAACTGAAAGGGGTGACATGACACTGATAGACCAAGTGTAAACTAAAGCAGGACCTTCAAATTACTTCTGTGTACTCAGCACTGAAGTGAGACTTCTACTGAAGCTAAGAGGGTAACTCTGCTCAGAGAGGCGTAACGTGAGCAAGTGTAGTTAAGTGATGGATCTAGCACAATGTTGAAGTGCAGTACCTACTGAACTTACACTTTAATTTGTATTAACTTCCCATGCAGTTATGTCTCTGCTCCCATCTCAGAAACTGGGCCTTGGAAAGTTGATCCAGCTCTTGGCTGTGCAGTTCTGAACATAATACAAAATTCTTACCTGTAATGAAAGTCCTGTGTAATTAGAGTGGCACATGTAAGAGCACAGTGTGGAGAATTTTGCTTTCTGATTCATCTAACAGGGAAAATAAAATCCAAGTGGGATGGGGTGTGGATGTGACTTGTGATTATTAATTTTGCCTATGTTCTCTCCCCCTTTCCCTGAATTGGTTTCATGACTCTTCTGAAATGCAAAGTAGACCTTTATTTAAAAAAAGGTGATAATACTTTAAAGAGCTGCATTTGTTTCCTACACTAAAACTAGGTACTTCAAGTGCAGCTGATGACAGGAAAAATAAAGGAAGGGGAAATGAAATGCAATAGTTGTCTTATGTATTAGTTTAACTTCCTTATTTTTAGAATGGGTTTTGCAGACTAACAGCCAATAAATCTATCTTGAAAATGTGGTAGGACGGATCAAAACTTTTGTTAGTCATTGTAATCAAGGGCTAGTGAATGTAATAATTACTTACCTTACTATTGTATCTATTGATTTAAACAGACCAGAAGAGAGGTAAATGAAGGGAAAATAATGTTCTAAGTCTGTAAAGCATTAATTAGGAAAAAGCCACCCTGAACCAACAAACGAAAGCAAAAAAAAAATTCCCCAACCTCTGGAAGAAAGGACAGAACAAAGCTCACTTGAATGTAAGGTAGAATATATCCCTAGCATGAAGTTCCACCATGTGGAAGTAGGGAGAGGGTAATGCTGTGGCAAAGGTGTTGTACGGCTGAACACGTTTCTGAGGAACGTGACTGGCATGTCTTGCTAAAGAAACAGCAAGGCAGGTAGAAGTGTCAGTCAAGCCCCTCACAGGGCATGGACTCCTCACTCGAGCTGTCGGGTGCCAGGGAATTAATGCAGACTTACAGTTTTCTAAACTGTATTTGCTTTCCTCCGAAACCACTCGGATCTTGTGAACCTTAAATTAGGATTGCGACGAAATAAAAAAAATCTGTTAAAACTTGAGTGCCTGCTTGTAGAAGAAAATTAATGACTGTTTAATGAAGAATCTTGCTTCGCCAAGGTAACGTTTGCTTAGGCGGAAGCTCCGCTGCCCCGCTGCCGGCCGCGTTTGCGCCTTGAGCGAAGCGGGAGGGCCGGGACCCGCGGCCTCTCTCCAGCGCGGGGCCAGCGCGGTGGCGGGCCGTGTGTCCGCTGCCCCGAGCGAGCGGCGCGTCCCTGCCGCCCGGAGCCGCCGCTGCCGCACGGCATTTACCTAGATGAAATGTTAGCACATTTTGTGGCTGCATCCTGCGTGCTAATGAGGATGAGGTAGCTGATGGTGCATCTGCACAAGAAAGGCAGAGGTACAACAGTCCCTGCATTTTCAAAACGATCTCTGTTGCAACAGGACAAGGGACAGAATCAGGTGTTGAGGTAACACGGTGAGGGTGGCGTGGGCATAGACAGAGGGTACTTGCTCACGTAGGAGGTAGCTGATGCCCTTGGTGAACACTGAACCAGAACAAACACTACTGTGTTACAGCTACCTAGTGGTGTAACTGAAGTTTCTACATTGCAAATTAAAGAAGGGTCAATTAGGTTAATTATATCTCAATTGACAATATTGAAAGCACTGCCAGATGTGCTTTGGTCTAAGTGCACGTTCCTGCNCGGCGGGCCCGGGGGCGGCGCGGGCGGGCCTGGCGGCGGCGCGGGCGGGGCGGACTCCAAGCCGCGGATCCTGCTCATGGGGCTGCGGCGCAGCGGGAAGTCTTCCATCCAGAAGGTGAGGGGCAGCCGGCGGCCCCCCGCCTCTGCCTGCCGCGCTGCCTCTCCGGCGCCGAGCCGGTTCTCCCTGCTGGGCTGCTGTTCGGGCAATTTCTACTTTTTATTGTGGGCCCGTGTGGCGAAGTTGAAGCGACGGGAGCCTCCTGCTTAAAGACGTTTACTTTCCAGAATGGACTCTTGATCGTCTGGCCTAGAGAGGAAGGTTGCGTAGCATAGGTTGTAGCCTTTGTATTTCTTCACTTTTAAGGCTTCAGAAGTAAAAAGTGAAGATACTGGTGTGAAATTTATCATGAGGTATTTTCTTACGTGGTACGGGTGTGTGGTATTTAGCTAGTGCTTCCACTTGGAAGAAGACTTGAGCTGTTGTTCTGCCCTTTGATGCATTGAAAGAGACTTCTGCTTTTGTGTGAGTGGAAAGACAACCTCTGGTTTTTTTTAGTTTGCTAGATGGAGTAAACGAGAGTCACTTGTCAAGGAGGAAATACACCAGTTTTGGTGCCTTAGGTTTGTTGGTAGCTTTGTGAAGTCACTAGTGTTTCTTAATAAAAATAAGACAAAACCGACTGTTTTCATTTGCCACATAGCTCAGTAGAATTGTAGCGCTCAGAACAATCCTTGTTCCTCAGTGTGAATTTTGTGTTTGCAGCCCATCTTGTGAACTTTTTAGGTGATATTTTTATGGGAAGATGTTGCTAGTGAAATGCATGAGTCTCAGCTCTAGACTTAAGGACCTCAAACTTGCTTCAGGTGCAAATGTGAAAACCTACAGAGATTTCTATAAAGGTTTTGTGCAGAGAAGCCTTTTTGGACGTTGCAGTACAGCAGGTATGAATCTGCTTCTTTTAGCAATCTTATGCAGACTGCCTGGTAATCCATACACTGCAGTAAACTAATGAGTTCTAAGCTGATTTCAGACTCTGGTAGTGAGAAATCTTTTCCTTTGTGCTATGCTGAAATACAGTGGCAGACTGGGCTGTTGTTGCTTTTTTAGCCTTATCAGTTATTCCCCATTATTTAGGTCAAATGCTCCCACTGTATATGCAAATGTAGTGCTTTCACTGAAAGGCTTTTTCTAGGTCTTTTAGTCATGTGAATGGTTGTAGACGCTTATTAGAGATCTTACTGTGTTCTCCACTCTTGAAAAAAGTGAACCCTAAAAGCTAGAGGAAGACAGGAATTCCAAACTGCAGATAGATTTTAAGATGTTACAAGTCTCTATATAGGTGTAGCTTTTGGACTGTTTTTTATGGTCAGTCTTTTGTGGTAGTCTTCAGTTCATAGAGGGCCTATTCCAGTAGTTGTATAGGAAAGGAATAGTGTCATGTTGAATATGCAATAAGAGGACATAGGATTTATTTTTTGCCAATCAGTTGCCAGTCTGAGGAATTAGAAGCTGTGATTCTGATACCTAGAAGCTCAGTGGGATGCTGCCTGAGCAAACTCTTAACATCAAGAAATTTCTTATTAACAGTGTCCCTGCTCTTAAATCTCTCTAGTTCAAAAATGGCCATAACCAGACCCAGCCCTTTTGTCTGGGCACTAGCTTTTTATCCCCTTGCCAGAAAATAGGAGTATATGCAAGATAAACACTGTATTGGGGAAAGTATTGGCTTTGTGATTATCTAGAAATTTCTGTGAAAAACATGAATTATTAAATCATTTCATGCTTCTGCTGAGAGCAATATTGACAGGAGACCTCTTGCAAAAGTAAAAGTTACGGTCCTAGGGAGGGACTCTTCTTTTCCTTTGGACTATTGGGTTTTGCATAGTGGTGTAACCTGTGAATATTTGGTAGCAAATTGCAGGTAGATTTTGGAATGCGATGATTGCTTCAGTTCATAAACAAATTTTTGTGCAGACTTGCATAACTGGACTTACTGTACTGATATAATAGAAAACTGGAAAGAGTTCAGGTGGAAAACATCAATCTGATGAAATGTCTTACTTGGGGAAAAAGGAAAAAGGAGGTGACAGTGTTGCTTCCCAGAGACTTACCAGCTTTAAGCTGAATTCTGTCCTGCACTTGTGGGAGATGCTGAGTTCCAAAAGAAATGTTGATTTCAGAATGCTTTAAAACTATGCTGCAAACCCAGAAGAATGCAGTACAGCTGCTGTGTATCTAGAACTGTTCTTACTTCTCCATACAAATGTCCTGCTGTTTAAAACCACATTTAGACCCTGGCCTCCTAAGCTGTTTGCCCCAAGGAAATGAATTCTTTCCCTTGGCCTTAAAAACCTAGGCTGAAGTATTACGTTGAACCTCACTAAACAATCCATTAACTGTACCGGATGTGGAGCTGTTTGTCTTGCAGGTTTTTGGACAGTTCATTGCACCAGGTCTCTAATGGAAGATTTCTGTAACTGTATGAGACATTTGAAGAAATCAAAATTACCAAGCTTGCAGTCCCTATTGTGAAGTTTCTAGGTTTACCAAGTGCTGTATATGAAACTTCTTTATTTTTGCAGTCCTAGTGTTTTACTGCATTATTTGGAGCACATTGGAGTACCTTTCATGTTGTCCAGTTGAGTTGCATTAGCACCATGCTCGCTGTTGGCACTGACTGCTTTGCTACAGGCTGCTTTGCTGTGGAGTTACGTGCCAGTTCTCTACAGGGAAGGGCTAAAATCCCAGTGAGGCTTTTTGAGTTCTAGCAATAAGTGTGTTTGTCATCCTGCAGCTAAACTGTTTACCAACTAGCATGAAATCTTTCATGCTTTCTTTAGTGAACTTTCACAGGAAGTTCCACCTGCATATGAGGAAGTACTTCTTTACTGTGTGGGTGGGTGGCTGAGCCCTGGAACAGGCTGCCCAGAGAGGGCGTGGAGTCTCCCTCACTGGAGCTGCTCAAGAACCGTCTGGATGCAATCCTGTCGTGTGCTCTGGGATGACCCTGCTTGAGCTGGGGGGTTGGATCGGATGACCCCACTGTGCTCCCTCCCAATCTTACCCATTCAGTGATTCTTGACTCAAAAGGAGTTGTTAACAGATAACAAACTACCAAGCTATTCAGATCTCTGAAACTGAGATGTTATTTTTGTTCACTTCTATTGTAGTTTAGGAACCATGTTATTATATCATAACACTTGACACCAGACTAAAAATGAAGTTTCCTTTAGGAATTTCTATGACTGGAAAGGAGAAGTTCTTAAAAGCCTGCAGATATTTAATTAACTGGCTTTCTACCAGATCTGAATATAACAGAATTTGAAAACACTCTGCTAGACTTGCAGGGAAAGAAAGAGTAATTGGGATGTCTGTGTTTTCAGCCAGTAGTGTTACTTGGACTTGTGAAAATGTTTAACTGTATTCAGTTGCTTGGTTCTTTTAGGGGGTAGGTAATTTCCTTAGCTGATGCTGGAAGCTGTCTGTTTACCAAAAGGAACTTGTACATTTTAGAATGGATAAACCTATTTGTAGAATTCAAGTCACAAATCTTTCATTAATTTCTTCTAACATGGTAAAATCTAGACTATTATTTGTGTTCTTTTAACAGGTGGTGTTTCACAAAATGTCCCCCAATGAGACTCTGTTCTTGGAAAGTACCAACAAAATCTACAAGGATGATATTTCCAACAGTTCATTTGTGAACTTCCAAATATGGGATTTTCCTGGACAGATGGACTTTTTTGATCCAACATTTGATTATGAGATGATCTTCAGAGGAACGGGTGCTCTAATATATGTTATTGATGCCCAGGTAAATACAAACCACAACCAAGTTTTATTTTTGTGTGAAAGGAATGATCGAGAGGCCAGTAATTTATATTTTTAGATAAGTTTATAAGGCTTGTGCTGTGTATGAAGAGATGCATTGTCAGTCTGATTTTTGGTGTGTGGTTTTATTTTGGTGAAGTGACTGGAACATGTGCTGCTGGTGGAGAGAGTGGAAAAGGGCTCATACTCTGAACTTACGTGTTTTGCAATAATAGCAAGAACCTGCTTGGCTAGATGGTCTGAATCATCCCTTTATTCTGCTGTGGAGTTCAGTTAATAACAGCACACTTCTGATCTAGTATTGGTACAACTGGGTATCTGGTAGCTTCCAATAAACCTAGGAATTGCACCATGGGAGGTTACCTGGTTATTAGGACCATCTTGGAGATCACTGCTGCCTTGTGCTGGAGTTGAAGTGTAATCCACCTTTTGCCCTGAAGTCTAGTTTTGTGTAGCTGAGCCTTGTATAGCTAATGAAACTTAATTGACATAACAGAGTCTAAGATGCTTGGATTTACGACATGTCAAGGTATTCTCTTCTCCCATACCTCTATTCAGTTACAGAAGTGAAGTGAAGTTCTTGCACTGAAATATTTTGTGTTTGTGCAGAATGGAATCGTTATCAGAGAGAAACTTTTTCATTCATTTCTGCCAAAACTAATTTACAGGATGACTACATGGAAGCTTTAACAAGACTCCACATTACAGTTTCAAAAGCCTACAAGGTCAACCCAGAAATGAACTTCGAAGTTTTTATTCATAAAGTTGATGGTTTATCAGATGACCATAAAATAGAAACTCAGAGGGATATTCATCAGAGGGCTAATGATGATCTTACAGATGCTGGGCTTGAAAAACTTCACCTTAGGTGAGTTAAAGACTCTGACATACGTGATTCTACTGTTACTGGTATGCATACAGATTAAAGGCTTTTAGATGTAATACTGGAACAACTGGAGCAAGGTCTGAGTAGTTTCTTGGTATTGAACCAATTCGTATTAAAATACACTGCTGAATTTATGGATAAGCCTCAGCTGTTAGGCTGACTGAAAAAAAGGCAGGCTACTGTATCAGATTCCAATCTACAGATTTATTCCTAGTCGGTGATAATTCAGAATCGTTCTTATTCAGTGCAACAGGCCAAATTTGTACATGTGGCCTGGAGGGACAGGGAAAAGAGAGGGGGAGCTCTCTGCCTTCTAGTCCTCACTTGCACTGAGTTTTCAGTGTGATTGATTCTAAAAGCTTAGTCTGTTACTTGAGATTTGGCTCACATTTAAGGTATCTTCTACAGACACCTTTAAAACAAGCTCTCTTTCCTCTGTTTTTATTGTTTTGATTCTTGGGGAGCCAGTAGCTCTCAATGTTGGTGTGAACAAAGTGGAAGGCCAGAAACAGGACTTGAAGAGTTCTGATTAAGCATTTTTACACCTTTGTGATAAGCATTCTGTGGGCTAAGTGTGTTCTAAGAATGTTCAAATTTGTGTCTTTGGTCTCCCATCTCTTGAGGATGGGGAAAAATCAGTTTCATGTGTACTCCAGCTGCTCAGAATTTAGATTCTTTGTGCAGTGTCCAGACATATTTGTGATAAAGGCATCCCAGGCAAAATAGCAGGCCTGAACATTAGAAAACATAACTTTAACATTTCTGTTGCAACTCTGAAATACTCTTGAATCTTTTTTTTTTTTTT
>VZTJ01006507.1:956749-997437 GCA_013397795.1 Orthonyx spaldingii
CCTCCCCTCCCCTCCCCTCCCCTTTTAATTTTTTAAATGTCTATGCCATATAGTGAAAATCATTTTGCTTTAGAAAAATCCATACTTTCTGTAAAAGTTATCATCCTAAAAGGAAAAAACTGTCACTTTTGGGGTTCAGGGTTATTGATTAACTGACTCATGTTGAAATACCAAGTAAAATCAAACCCCCTGGTGGATAAAAGTAGTGTGGATCCATTTCCCTCTTTCTGGCTTGCAGTGAGTGAATTGGTCAGTGCTCCCCTGTGATCTAAAGATAGTTTATCTTTCATGCGCTCTAGAGGCCTGTCTTGTTCTCTTTGAAAAAGTATTACACAGAGTCTGGTAGAGCTGTAAGGGAGAAAGTTTATCTAATTAGTCTCAATTTTTACACTTTTGCATATTTGCAATGTACTTTAACATTTATGAACAAAAATGATGATATGTGACTGTTGAAAACCTGCTGTGAACAACTGTAAACTGATATGTCTTCTCCTTCTGGCCAGGAGGTGGGTAAGTACTAACTTATTTCAGAGAATTAAAAGTATTTCCTAATAAACTTTACATTATATCAAAGAGCTGCTAATTTATTGCACACAGTAACTTATGTAAATGATAATATAATTGCCAAACAACAGCTTAATAAAACCACATCTTGAATCACCCATCAACAGAGCAGAGTAAAAACTTCCTGAGGTTTTCAGTTCCTCCTTGTTAAAAAGCTTAAAATTTTTGGTTCTTGAAGTCCTTCATTTATTTTACTAGATAAGCTGCTTAGTGCAGGAAGGAGCGAGTCTAGTGTTTGCTACTCAGCTGAGATCATTACCTGTAAGTAAATCAGCTTAGAATGGAACCTGGTATTTGCTGTGTGTAAGTACAGAGAAGCATAAGGATCTATTGGCCAGTTTTCTGAATTGTGCTTGTCTTGGTTTGAAAGATGGGTGTCTGCCAAGGAAGGCGGGAACATCCCTTGCAATGGAAAATATGACTCCTTTTCACTCAAATTATTATAGCTTTGAAATTATGGGGCTTTCAGGCAAAGATATGGGAAAAGGAATAACAGTTTGTACTAGTTTGAAAGCAAACCAGTGTGAGAGTCTAAGTCAGAATTACAATTTAGTAGGAAAATTAAAATAAAGACAATAGTACAGAAACACTGGCTTAAACTGACAGAGTAAGAATATGACCTGTCACCCTGTTGGTCAGGGTGATGGTAGCAGTATGATTAACTGTTGGCTGCTGTCCTATCGAGGTGATGGTTGTGGTTTTGTTGAAGTGGTGATCTTGTAGAAAGGTCTGTTCTTTCTCTGGAGGTCCAGTGGTAGTTACTGAGTTCTTGTCCTTAAGAAATCCAGTGGGTAGTGCCCCAGTGGTGTTCCAAACCTCAGATTACATACAGGTAGGAATGTTTAATTCCTCCCCCTGGCAGAGCATCTCACAATGGGATGATGTAATTCTGTAAGCCGTGCTGTCAGACCTTGATGGCCCATTAGAGATAGCCAACAGAGGCAGTTAGCAGGGCCGAGTCATGGAGAAGAACACTGCCCCTCTTATCTTAACGGCTTATGTAGATGGTAATAGAATACGCACTTTTGGTTACATTGTTACCTAAGACCCATTCTTTACTACAATATATATATATGCCTGACAAGGCAAGCAAACACCAAGGGCAGCAGCACCAAGCAGAAGCAGAACCCAGTGAGAGCCTTCTCCGGGCTGCAGGCACCTTCCCCTGCGGTGCAGTTCCGCTCACGGCCGGCAGGGGCGCTGCTGGCTCCCGGCCGGGCAGGGCGGGTGCGATGATTCCCCCGCGCCTGCAGGGGGCGCTGTGGCGCGAGCTCGGCCGCGTCTCCCTCACGCGGCGATGGCGGGCGGGCTGGATGGCGAACGGGCTGCAGCAGGAACCACGGGGCGGCCCGTGGGACGCAGAAGCGAGCAGACCCCAGGGTGACAAACGAAATGCAGCAGAAACGGCGCAGCTGTAGCAGGAGCTGCGGGGGATCGGGCAGATACGGAGTGTCGAGTTAAAGTATCGTGAAAGACCCCGAAGCAGCGGCAGAAAACAGCGGGGCTGGGCAGCTGCAGCCGGGCTCCTGCAAACAGCCGGGAGACGCTCCCCCGGAGGGGCGGGGAGGGGCTCGGAGTCCTGGGTTTTCCCCTGAGGCACCCGAGGAAATGGTGAGGGTCCTTTCCAGTGAAGTCGGGCGTTAATAAGGTCCCAGTTCAATGGCCACTCTTACGAGCGAAGGCTCACACACANGAGTCCTGGGTTTTCCCCTGAGGCACCCGAGTAAATGGTGAGGGTCCTTTCCAGTGAAGTCGGGCGTTAATAAGGTCCCAGTTCAATGGCCACTCTTACGAGCGAAGGCTCACACACAGTAAGGAAGGAGCAAAGGACAGAATTCTGCGGTGACAGCAAATTCTCCCCACAGCAGGAAGAGCAGTCTCTCCTCCTCCGGTTCCGAGAGTGAGAGAAAGTGAGGAGCTGAGCCCAGCACCCCAGCCCCCAGCCAAAATCTCACAGTATCTCCACCCTTCCCAAGAGAAAGGCCCCGAACTAAGAAACTGTATCTAGCTGCACCCTTCCCCCCACTTTGACCACCTCTTTTGTCTCTTAAGCACCTGTCATTATCATCTCTTAGGCAACAAATGGGAGAAAATTCCTTGAGAGAAAGAAAGAAAAACAAAGAAAAAGTCCTAACCTCCAACAGTGATGAAGACATTTACTTTTCAGAGTGTTTCTTTTGTTTCTAAATGTCTTTATGTGACGGCACAGAAACTTTTACCGTGAGAAAAATATATTTATGTAAACAAAGCTAAAAGTGTTCGGAGCTCTCATAGATCCAGGTGGCCCATCAGCTGCAAAAGGCATACAGCTATTGGCCAATCATGTGAGAGTCCATTTTGTATATAAAAGCTGAATTTAATAAATAAATTAACCTCTTTTGCCATTTGATCTCAACCTCTCCTTGTTTCGACATTGGCTCAACAGTGACATCTTTACATATATATTTTTTCCTTCTTTTGAACTATCGAAAATGGAATCTTCTCAGTAAGTGCAACACTGAACAGGAAGTGCCCTCCTTCTGACTGCAGCACTGATCTTAGGGTGTTTAGAAAATACTGTCTAGTTAATTGCTCTTAAAGACAATTGTTAAAGGATGATAACTTACATGATTTAATATTGATTAAAATAATTGCTTTCTGAAAAAGGCTCCCTAATAAGTTAATGCTTCTGAAGGGGAGATTTGAAGATTGTTAAACACCCTTCTGCTGTCACAAAGAAAGATGTCAGTTTCTGTAAGTGACAATTAGCATAGTAGCAGTCTGATGGTAACTTTGGTTAGGAAGTGACTGCCTTAATCTGCTTTTCCTGCATTCAACAAAGGGAAATGCAGGGCTCTGCACGTGGGAAGGAATAATCCCGTGCACCAGTAAGGGCTGAGGGCTGACCTGCTGGAGAGTAGCTCTGTGGAGAAGGATCTGGGAGTCCTGGTGGACAATGAGCTGTCCATGAGCCAGCAAGACAAAAAAAAAAAAAGTAAAAAAAAAAAAAAAGTCTTGTTTTCAAGACCAAAAAAAGGTGATTTTTTACTTCGGTGTCTGCAGCAAAGTCCTTCAGTCAAAAGTTGGATAATCATTTTTCTCTGTGTCGCATTCTTTCTGTTTTTTTCTGATAGTGTCTTTTGCAGAACATACTTGCTCAAAATGCCAAGAGATAGGCAAAACCATATCCTTGTCTCAAAACTTAATTGAAAATACCATAAGGACAGTGTAAATTTAAATGAAGGTCTGAATTTCATGGTCCAGCTGTACCTTTCAAACCAACATTCTCTCACAGATATGGGAAGACATAACGAGCTGATCACACCTTTTCCTCATATGATAGTCTAGGCATGCTATCCATTTACTATCTGCTCTAAAATAACTTCTTTATTTCCTGGTTTTGCTTGGGGATTCAGTCAGTCAGAACTATATGTGAATATTCTAAATATTTCATTTTTTAAACATCGTTCTATCTCTCTAGAAAAGTAATTATAAAGTGTGCTAGCACTCAAGTAAATCTAGCTCTTACGTAAAGAGCATTAAAATAACAACAGGTTTCTAATTATATGAAGAATGAACAAGAAAAAATGGAATCATCACCACATGACACTGCATGTAATCCAGCCATGTCCTGAAATGGTGGGACATTTTATCAGAATGGCAAAACAGCATGAAATATTTAAAGTCTGGTGCCAAGCTTGTCCAGAATGTTTGTTGAGCTGGTGCTGCCAAATGATTAATACATGGAAAATTGGTACCACTCTGTGTGTGTGTGAGATGTAACTGATACAACCACATTTTGGTTTAAGTAACATTCATCAAATTCTAAAGGAATTCCTGTTCCAACAGTGCAAAAGAAAATAGGTAGAGGGATAAAAAGATCTGGCTTTTATCCCAGCTGCTAAGGTGAAAATAAATAAGTGAGCCACCTTTCTTTGTTTTAATTTTAATTCTGTGTAATTCCATTAGCAAAAGAGAAATGTGTGAAGTTGGTTGGAAGGATGTCTACATCTATTTCTTAGGATGTGATAGAAGACTGCATCTTAACTTATTCTTTCACATGATACTCCGCCCAAGTTGTGTGACTGCCTCACACCAGAAGGTTATTAAACGTGAGCATATGGCTTCTGTCCTGGTGGTAGCACTTAGTACTCTCACTGCAATGCACCAAGCATTTGGAGGAAGGAACAGGAATACAAAAGAATAAAACAAAATAAAAAAAAAAGTGCAGTAAAATGATAATGAGGGAGTATGCAGTCCCTCTCAGCAAGCAGCTCACCAGAGCAGAAGTGTGGCCTCAGTCACGGCACTGTGACTCATTATTAGAATCCTTTGCCTAAAGGCTTGGAGCAGTGATGCAGGAGAACTTCACGCTGAGAAGCTGATAGCTCGTTGGAGTGACTGTGAAACTAATCAGGCAGCCGCGGCTGCTGAAGGCTTGCGTTTGTTTCCTGACAGACATATTCAGAATCAAACATTAAGACTATCGGGTTCCGTGCATTTCTGTGAGAGCACAAAGCATCCCAGCTTATTGAGTATGAAATGTTGTTGTTTTTGTTGTTGCAATAATAAAAATTATTACAATTTTTACCAGCTTCATTTCTCTGGGGAATAAGAAAATGTCCCTCTGGAACTGCTGCAAATCTGACATTTTATTTTGTAAATTATTTCTCTGATTTGGACAGGGCAGGATGTTCATCTTCAACATTAGAATAATATTTTCCTATTAGCCTAGGAAAGGCATTACTAGAATGAATATTCTTCTGGTGCTGCTCTCCATCATTATAGTGACAGCAGAGGGATTATAATATTAGCCTAATTCTAAAATTTTTCTACCTTGTGCTCATTTTCTATTCCTGATGGTTTCAGCATCTTTGCATAACGTGACTGCCACACAACTCCTCTTTTGTAATGATAAAGGTGTTCATCCTTGGTCACTCAATAATGCTTCAGATTCTTTATTGTAATATCTAAAAGCCTCTTGAAGTTTGAAGAGAGTCCCAGTTTCTTTATGGCCTTTACCATGCTGTGCCTTCTTCGCTAGCTATCTGTATCTGTAACTGTTCATAAAGAGAACAAAATTTGATGTTAAATGGAAGCATTGGAGGCCTTCAGAGAAGGGAAGGGAAGGGAAGGGAAGGGAAGGGAAGGGAAGGGAAGGGAAGGGAAAAAGAACAGCAAGCATTTGCTATTTTACTCTTCTCCTGAGGACACACTTTTAAAAAGTTTCTCTGGTATCCTTTCTCACAGGTTGTGTTTTCCAGTCAAGTACAGTCTGAATTACTCAAAACTTTGAAGACATTTGCCTTTGACACTTTAGCACTGGTTTTATTTGGTGACTTTTCACAACCTCTTGGCTTTCTTATTTACTCTTCTNGAAAGGAAGACTAAAGCCTGAGGAAGCAAAAAAAAGTGGGTTCACAGCAGGCTGTTATTTCATCGTAGTTCTCGTATCTTATGTTTAATGGCACAACATATATTCCGTCCTTTTTCCAATGATGACACTGGAAAGCCCTTGCATTTCTTTACTTTGGCATGGGGAGTCCAATCTCCAATATCTCATGTTCATTTTACCATGTAAAGAAAATGCCCACTGATCAGAACTGGCCTCTGCAACAGCTTTTTTACCAAATTGCTTTAAACAGCAAAGAGAAAATACCAAAGAAAAGGATGGGCTTAAGACTCCCCTTTGTTAAGGATTTGGATGTCTGACTTCATTAAGCAACTGAGGCAGGCTAGTCTTTTTTAGTACAGAACACAGCAAAGAGAAGATTCACTTATACCTCTTATTTATAGGCAGGAATTCAAGTGTCCCAGGAACTTAACCAGTGGAGATTTAGATACACATGGAATTCAGAGCTGACTGGCAAGTGAACATTTGGGAATTAGGGTGATAGGTCCCACTTATGAATTTATTGCCGAATGGTTCTGTTACGAGTTTTGTATTTCGTTTTTCTGAAGATCTGAAAGAGGAACACATGATTCTTTATGCCTGTGTACATGACCAAACCAATACAACTTATTGGTGCTAGGAACAACACTTCCTGCCATTTTTAAGTGTCTAGCTTGAAAACATGAACTGTCGAGACTGAGTACATTGTTTTCTAAACCAAATGGTCAAGACACATGCTTTTCCTATCTTATTTCCTCTATTGGTTGTATTTGAAATATATTGAATCCAGGGCTTCTTTGAAGAAAAGCACTGTAGGTTGAAACGTAATTAAACCAGAGACAGTATAAAGGAGAGTGTGTCGGAGACCTTGGTTTGCCTCATCTGGCTGAAATTAATTTGAAATGTAGGATAAACTTTCACCCTCATATGTTCCTGTGACAACCTACTTGACATAAGCAGCAGTTATACAGAACTATGAATTTAACCTCCTTGTGGCTGGGTTTAAAATCTGAGCAAAATGAAGAGCTAGATTTGGATGCATTTTTGTGAATCTGCATAATTGCTTTATAACTCCGTGGAAGCACATGGACTGCATATGCTGATTCAGATGCATACCATTTTGAACTTTAAGTATTTAAAATGGTATTGGGTAATCATTTAATTGTTTGGAGTTTGGAAAACATTATTTCTGCACCTGTGTACTTTGCTTTCTTTGAAAATTTTGTTGTGCTTTAGAATGGTAACTTGCCAGAGCACTGTACCTGGCTAGAAAGTATTTGTGTATCTGGACTTATTTCAGGCTGTATGGCCAGAATACTTGCCACTGATTTGCAGATTTCAATACACAAACTGAAGAAATTAATAGAAAATTTTAAATTTGAGGATTTTGACTTTAAAGACTATAAGTAATTGTCTCTGCTTTGCTTGTAGTGAAGCTGCTGGTTCAAATGACAGGTTGATAGCAGCAGATAACAGCAGTTATTGGAATATTTTGTTCATCAGTGAATGCTTTCAAATTGTGCCCTAAGTAAACTTAATTAAGGAACATAAATACAGTTTAAAAACCAGGCTTAACGTAAATACAAAGAAACTGTCATTCAGTATAACTTAGGAATACAATATTTACCATGTAGGATGTTTCTAGATGACGTGAGGCTGCTGTCAAATTTTGCATTTCAGTGACAGTCATCTGATCTAATTTCTCTATCTTGATAATGTTTTGGTGACTTGATAGAGCCTAATCACTGCTGACCACAGCACATAATTGACAAATTTTGCTCTTCTTATTTGCACATTCTTCTGGGGCATATCCTGATTGATTTCTGTTTGTATTGGTTTTAATTCTCTAAAGATTAAGAGAAACAGTATAGACAATGCAGTTACTGTCTGTGCTGCTGTTCTCCTTTCTTTTTTTTTCTTTTTTTTTTTCTGAAGAATTACACTGCAAGATTTGTTTATTTGTTTTGGTTTTGTTTTGTTTTGTTTTGGCTTCTCACAGCAGGAGATATGGTCAACACATTATTTTCCACAATGTCTTCACTATATTCCCTCCCTAAAATTTCTATGCAGTCTTTCTGAAGAATTTCTAGTTTCATCTCTTAAAAATAGATTTATAAAAGATGGTTTAAATGTGTTTACAGTGCGTGTCTTAAACATCTAAGTGGCCAAAGCATTAGTTAGGGCTTTTAGACTTTCCTTCTGCTCTACTTACTGCTTTGGGCAAATAATTTGAGAGAAAATATGGATGCTTTAGTGAAGGGCAATAAGTTGAAAGAACTTTATTTCTTAGTTTTAAATATATACTGAATACAGGTAGAATGTGAGGCTTGTTTAACATAATATTCCAGTTTAGTTGTTGTATAACAGAGTAAGAAATCCCAGAGGATTTTTTTTAGCAAGGTAAAATAGAATCACATACACTCCTGATGATTGCAAAAGTTTCCTTAATCACATTGTTTAAACTCTGCAATACACTGTAATGCTTATTAGTGATTTTTCATTTTCAGCTGTCAAATAATTCCTTTTGCTAACTCAGGATAAATAGCACTCTCAATACTTTTGGTTTTAGTTATAGATGATTTATATATGACCAGACAGCTGATAAAATAAAGAACTATTGCGTTTTCCACTGTGTTGCATTTAGAGGTTCAGATGTGTTAATGCAATTTCTTTGATTTGCAATATTTTATAAAAGTTTTTTCAACTAAAATTCTGTTAGCGATTCTTGTTGTCAAAGGTAATGAAAGGAAATTAAATGTTCTTTGTCCTGTAATGACAACAGATGGTCAGGGTCTAAACCAGAAGAAATAGAAATAGTCTCATGGCCTCTTTTTGTTCCTATTTTCCAAAGAAAACTCTACATTATCACAAGTCCCTCTAACCAGAGGCACTGAAATGTATGGGTTTTTTTTCAATGGGCTTGTGTGAGGAAATAAATTTAGAATATCAGTTTGCTATGCCATTTCCAATAATGGCTCCCCTTTCCAGCTATATTTTCCTTGCTATCCTTTTGTTTAGCAATTTGCAATTTGATTTGTTTTTGAGTCAGAAGTATTCTGAGAAACGTTGAGAAGCATCTTCAAGAGACCGATCTAGACAGCAACGACTATTTAAAAGTAAACACGTAAATAAGCATTTTTTTGTTGTTTGCTTGGTAGTTGGTTTTTTTTGTTGTTGTTGGGAGAGAAATAAGCACTAAACCTGAGGCTGGTTAGGATCTGTATCCTTTGGTATGGAAAAGTCTTCAAGATTTAAATTTTATTGGTTACTTTTTTTTTTTTTTTTTTAATTTGAAGCCAAGGAAATAAACTGGCATAGCAAATTATTAAGATATAGTCAGGCTAAGTGGTACTGGGTAAAGGTAACAGAATTTCAGATAACAAAATCTTAGCAATTCTGAATGACTTGAATTTTTAAAACCTTGAAGTTTAACCTTTTAGGAGACTTCATGACAGATAACAATGGAAATGGGACACACTAATACTGTATTTCAACCATTAATGCCTTCTTGGACCCATTAACTTTTTAAATGTGCCCTGTACTCAGCTAAATTGGGTTGTCTGGAGAGGAAAATGTTCAAAAGTATCAAGGGACTGTGGACAATGCACTGCTGAAAATGGATCACCTCTACTATTAAAAAGTGCTGATGCAGGGCATTTGTGTTTTTTCACCCTATGTCTAACTCGTACATGTTTAGTTCTGTCTCCTTTCTTTTCAGACCAGTCTTCAAAACCCTGCAGAACGTTTGCCATTTTCTTTTCTTTCCATGATGATCCTTGCTCATGATGATGAAATTAATTCTCCGAGTTTTTTCATAAAGCACTGAATTCTGCAAGTCTGTTGTAATGGTGAAGTTATTCCTGTAATTCTTTGTTGGTCCTTTTAAATAGGAAAATCTATTTGTGTTCTATTTGTTTTAATTCATCAGTGCAAACTGCAATAACAGGATGGTTCTCTCTTGTCTTCTCTACCCTTACATGTACCCAGTTATTGCCTTCATCCGTTTTTCCACAACGTCGCAATGAAAGCTGAAATTGGAGTGCTTCCCTAAGTGTTTCCTGGAAGCATTCCTCTCCCAAGATCTTAGTCCCCTAATCTGTGTCTGTATCAATCCCTTTTTGATATCTGCATTTTTACAGTTTGTTGTATTATTATAATACAATAAAATAGAATAGAGCAGTGGTACTTTTAGAAAAATCCACACCACTTTTTATGCCTGAATGAATCTCTTCAACTTCACCAATACTATAAACAATGGAGAGAGAGAACTGAAACTGCAGAGAGCTGTGGTTATTTAAATAGTTTTGTGCATGAGACTTATCCCAAAGCACAGGTGCTTGAAGAAAAATAGTGAAGTTTTATAAAAAGTGTCTGAAAACTCTTGGATTTATGGAATTTTAAGTACTGAAAGTATTATGATTTATTTTATATCATAAACTCTGTATGATAAATAAATGTTACTTACCAACCTTAGGATACTGCATTGGGTTTGGCTAAGTAGAATTGCTAGAATTATATTGAGTGCTTACTTGAAAATGTAAAGAAAGACAGAATATGCTTTTCCTTCAGTGATATATTTCAGTTATTGATCCTTTTCCTTTAGTGAATATGGCCAATGTTGTTGCTTGGAACTTTAATAAAAGTGCCCATGATTCCAAGATAGGAAAAGCAGATAAACATAAGATCAACCAGAAATCACTGCTTATAATTTCTTGTCATTTTTTTGGCCAATGAAAAAGGAAAGGGTGATTCTTATTGTCTGTCCTACCCCCTTAACCTTATTAGTGGTTGTAAATTATTGCCAGTAAAAGAAGGTGACTCTTTTAAGGGTAAGTCCTTTGGGATAAGAAAATTAACATTTTAACATTTAACATTACAGGGGGCAGCTTATCATGTGACAATCTGAGTCACTTGGCTTGGATGACTTTTCTTCCCCTTTTTTAAAACTTAGGACACTGCTATTCCTATGCTTCCCTAACTTCAAAATGTTTACAGAAAATGAGTGACCACTGTATTTGAACACGGAGCGTGTCCTTTGTTCCAGCTTCTCTCTGCAATGTTCAGTGGCGAAACCAGAATTCTGCTGGAGCACTGAGTCAGGAGGGCTGACCCAGCAGAGCGCTGTGTGTGTGACATATAATGAAAGGTTGAACTGTCTGTCTCTGAGGTGGCGTAGCAGATCAAATCACAGAGGATCAGGCGGAGGTATGTTGCCTTGCTCTGAGTGACAGAAGTTAATAATTAGTGACAATGATTGACAGATACACTCCATCTGCCGCTCTGACGCCTAGGAGCAGTTATTCCACTGCTGTCTGCAGGCACAATGAACTCCTCTGGGAGAGAAGGATGGGCTGTGATTGACAGCTGCCTCCAAGAGAGACAGGCCACTGACAGTAAAGTCACTGTCAGCAAAAGTGTTGAAGTCTCCCCCTGTTCCCTGGAAGTTTCACTAGCTGTATACATTTATTCTCTTTCATTTATCATGTCAGGTGGGGTTTTAAATATATTATTAGCCAGTCATTTCCTTAACTGCAGGGTTTTTTTTCCAGTGGCAATGTAGAGATCCATACACAGTGAGATGATTTCACCTATCCACAGCTGAGTGAAAGGGTGTAGACCAGCATACTGACATAGCTCTATCTAATTAATCTGTCTTTCTGTCCGTTGGGAAAGAAGAAATATTGCATTACTTTCTCTTCTGTATTGAAATTTTGAATCTTCATGTAACGATGTTGCACTTTTTATATTTCCAAATGCAAAAAAAAAAATTTGGAAATGTTTTATAATTTAAGTCTGCTGTATTATCCCTTCAGATTTGCAGTATTACAGTAGAAATATAGGTTGGTTTTGACAGAGTTAGTAATCTGTGGGAGTTTTTTTTTTTAACACCATGTATAAAACTATGATTTTAATGTAAAATTGTACTTAAAACAACAAGGACAAGCCCAATAGATCCTGCATTCTGTAAGGGAGATATATGTAAGAAAATGTAGCATGTTTAACATATTCATTTATCACTTTACCTAATTATAGATTATTTGTTCTATGAAAGTAGGTGCAAATAGCATTAATTTTTTGTGGCTCTCATTTCATGTTCATTTCAGGTACTAAGAGCCTTCAATGTCTGGGAAGATTTAAGAGTAGAATTATTTTTGGGTTTTCTTTTGTTTTATTTTATTTTCTTCTAAGTTACATTAGCATAAGCAGAATACCTTTATCCAAACCCTGTGTAAAGTTGTGAAACATTAGATACCAAAGCATTTCCATTTAACGGGAAGTAGGACTTATCCTACCATGTACATAAAAGGAAATTCTACGATCCATTCATAATTGGGTACTTTCTTCCCTCTAGCATGAGACCACAGAAAAGAATTGCTGCTGCAACAAATTCCTGCAGTGCTGTAGTAGTTCTTTGAGGATTTATTTTTGCGCTGCTTTGTGAAGCTCTAAGGTGAGGTCTTTCGTTACTCAAATATTGTCTACTTGGTAGAGGAGATCTGTGTCAAATTTTGTTCCTGTTTCCTTTTTCATTTTGAACTCCTGTCCACATTTTCTGTAGCTATACCTTTTGGATTGCCTGGCTGCATAGAAAGCTATCAAATGTGGCATGAACAAAATACTGAAGGAGGCTTCGTCTTTGATCTTTTCGTAACAACCCTTGCCATGTTTATAGTAATAAATGCAATGCTTTAAATTTGAGTTTGCCTTTTTTAAAAAAAAAATTCCATCTATTTATGTGGGTTTTTAAAGTGATCAGCTGATCTTCATGCACAGGTTGTTCATCGTGATAGGCAAAGAGGAAATTAGAATGGATTCAGTCATAATAGAGAGTTTGTCTGTAGCAAGGCTTGGTTAGTTTCCATCTTTCTGTTACTGTTCTCTTGCTATATTATGGTACTAAAATCTCTGCTGCTGCTCCTGTCAGGCCAGGAAGGAAATACATCCCTACAAGGTTGAGTGGAGCTATTCCGTATGGAAGAACCCCACTATTGCAATATTCGAAGTAAAGGATCCCAAAATCACTGTGATCCCGTTGGTGGGCATACATTTACACCAGATTCAAGAATCTTCAAACTGTATTTCAGGATAGCTTTTATAAAAATTACATGTGGGGTTATTAATGAGTTCGAATATGGCTGCAGGATTGTCAAATGCCAATTATGACAAACAAAGGCTTTTTGTTTAGACTGGATTTCACTGGTTGCAATTTCTCTCTGATAAGTCTTTTCTATCACTGGTTTCTCTAGTTCTCATTCCCCTTCTTAAAATGAAGAATGAATAGACTGATCTTTTTACTGTGTGGTTCTTTAAAGTTAAACCTTAAGGAAATTTGTGCTTGAAACCCACGCTTTTACTCGAAAAGTAAGATTGGGATTTTGAGGGTTCAAGTGTTCATCAGTCAAATTGCAGCATAGCTTGCCAGGGTTCTGAAGTATATTTTTCAAAGAAGCCAGTTTAAAATTACTTTTGGATTGTTCTACGAAAGTAAATTAAAGGGTTTGATAGAACCAAACTTTCAACAAAAAAGTTGAAAAAAAGAGGGCAATCCTAAATTGTTACCTGTTTGTTAGCAGCACCAGAACACAGAAACAAGATGAATTTCTAACTCTGAAGGGTAACAACAGTCTGGAAAAGATACCTGCTTACACAAGTATATAAACTTTCCTCAGTTTAAAACTTCGTCTTGGTCTTCAGATTTGGAGACCTGTAAACCTAAATTTGGGTATGAGAAGGGATATTTTTTCCTTCCTGTCTCATTGTAGGAGCTTTCAGTATTCTTCAGCTTTCTGCAAGAGAAAGATTTTATGACTAATCATAAAGATAGAAGGTAAACTGAGCTGGAGAGTGGTAAAATCTTCTTACCCAAAGCTGTACAAAGCTATGACTGTAGGTAACAGAATATGTTAAGAAAATAGGTGAAATGTTAAAATGAATCTGCATGAGGAGTTCGGGGATCTGACAGTTGTGAGACAATGCAATTTTAAACAGGCAAAGTGCAGAGATTTGTAGTGTCACCTACTCACTCAAGGTATCCTGGACAGTGAGTTATAATTTATAGTTACTAGATTGGATTTTATTTGTTAGAGCAAACACAAATCTATAAAATTTTCATGTATTTTGCATATTGACTCTATCTTGCATTTAAGGAATGCAATTAGATTATAATTGACTCTGTTCTATTAATTCCTTTCAAAATCCCAGAATTTGTGGAGCAACTGTGTTCCTGAACTCCCACTTTACTTTTTATGATAGATGAAATATTTGCTTTCTTCCAAGTATAGACTTTGTGAGCCTGAAAAAAGGTGAAGAATGGTATCAATCCCTATCAGTAACACGCAGATTAGAGCTGTGAACCCCTGATACATTGTCTGTAAAAAAGGAAATGTGTTCTCCAGTAAGAGCCATCCTTTGTTTATTTAAAGTCTTGTTATGTTATCATCAGGTAAATTTTGACTTAGGTCTCTTTTACAACATATTCTGTTCTCAGGGATACCATAACCAGAGCATCAAAGAATAAATGGAGAGCAAGTGGAACTGTAAAATATGTTGTTTCATTTTCAGTATTGAATTTAAGCCTAAGGGCAGCATTCTAACCATCCAAATATTCTGGATAGCAAATAGAAAAAAAAAAAAATACTCCTCCTTATTTCTGGTTTTGGGGGTTTTTCACTTGTATTGGTTTCCTAATATCTCAATCAGTAAAACCACCATATTTCATAGTGATATGCCAAAGAAAAGCAGACGAATTGGTTTGCCAGATAATGGGAAAAAATGAAAGAAAACCCATCTGTCTGCGAATATTAAAAAAAAGTGTAATTTTTATGAAAACATAGACATCATAATTTATTGCTTGTCTTGTTCTTTGTTGCTTTCAGTTGTGCTTTTTTTGTGATGTGATTATAATAAGTCTAAATGAAGATTGACACTTAAATCAGCTGGGATTTATTATTTGTCTGTGAGAACATAGAGGCTGCCATGCTGTTCTGCAGGATTCTTAATTTTGAGAAGTCTGTCTTGGCAGTGTGCGTGAATGTTCATTTTGGTTTGTTTCTAATCTGAATCCTATAGGAAAAGACTTATACCCAAGAGTAACTAAGTTCTTAGCAAGTCAATATAGCAAGAAAATAATCCTCACTTCTTACTGGTGATAACTAGTTCTGAGTTCCCTAAGCTCTTCCTCTGCCTGCACCTACCCCTTACCTCACTTAGCCACTGATAGGCTGTGGCAGGACAGTATTGAGACCAAATCCAAAGAAACCATGTGTAGATTTACTGCCAAAAGATGACCAATTACTGAGTTTGCAGTGTAGAGTTTACTTCAACGGGGCAACAAATGGAATGTTTCCCCTCAATCTGTTACTTTTATAGAGATGGTTCTCGTTCCTGTTCTGTTTGGGGGGATTTTGGTTGGTTGGTTGGTTGGTTTTGGTTTTTTTGCTGGGTTTTGTTTGGTGGGTTTTTAAAAAAAATGATATTGAAAAGAGCTTTGTATCTTAATTCTTCTGCCAAATTTGCTTGCAGTTAATTAACCAGATGAAAGCAATCATTGGGTAGGGATGGATGACTACTGGCATTTAAAAAATCTATAAAACTCTGTTGAAAGGAAAGATACCGTCATCTCTCTCCCTCTGCCCTCTCATATGGCTCTGTTCACATCCAAGCTTAAACCAGTTTACACTTGAATATCTACACTGGATTCCTCTGACTTGCTCTTGCTTTACACTGTGGTAAACAGCAGACTCTAACACTGTTTCTCTATATTTTGTGCCCCAAAGGTATCTTGTGTCTTGTATAAGACACAAACATTTATTGATTTTTTTAAAAATTGATTTATTTTTTTAATGGTAGCAATTTCAGGTAATTGTTGACTAAAAAAAAACAAACTCCAGCATGCTTTTATATATTTATTATTGAATAGTTTTGACTAAAGAACATACTCAGATTTCCTTAAAGCTACTAAGCATGATCGAGATCTTCCTTGAGAGATCAGGAGTGCTGCGCTGCTTTCTCCTGCTTGCTTTTTCAGAATAAGTCTTCCACCATATGCCATCAGAAATCTGGTGAGAAAGTTTTTCCTTATGCAACATGAGTGTTCTAAAGTACCGAAGATTAATACTTTTTTTTGATGACCATAAATATCAAGAAAGTGCAGAAAGGACAGAATTGGCTGCTGGCTTTTGAAAAGAACTTCCATGCTTTAGCTTCTTGGTTATTCTTTCATTTTAAGAATGTCTTGTCAGTCAGCCATCTACAATTATTTTAAGTAGTGCAGATATAAGTGCACAATCACTGTCATCCTGTTCTGGGAAATAGTCCTGGGGAGTCTCCTTGCTTGCCTTACCAGTAATTATTTAGATAAATTAGCTAGAAAATTCGGTGTTACTATAGTGAAAGAAAGTTCAGCATACAAAGTTATTTCGGTTACTGCAAAGTCTGTAAGAAAAAGTGCTTATGCAATATAATGGTATAATATTTGAAAACTGAAGCAAATTTGTTGTTTTATTTTAGGGGGAAAATCATGTTACCCTTCCCTTAAACTAAGTTGATTTTCCGGAATGTTTTATTTTGGACTGTCAATAGTCCAGTTGTGTGTCTTTTCCCATTTCAAATCTTTTCTTGATTCACAATTTGATTAAAAGATCTGGAAAGAACAAGGCCAACTGAGAGAGCTGCTTTGATCAAGCTGAGAGGCAGAGACTACAGCTTGGAGACTGAAGCTTTGGGCTTTTTGGACACGTTCTTTCAGTCTGAGGCTTCATTTGCAAAGTTCACTGTCCATGCCTGTTAGCAGTGAAAGTCAAGTCTTGTTGAGTGTCTGTTTGCTAGCACAGCAGGAGGTACATCATCTGTCTTTGAATAGGGCTGCTGTCGTTTCAGCTGACATGTACAAGAGGCAGCATGCCTTGCAGAAATAAGTGTGTGATAACTATACAGTGAACAAAATATTCTTAAGGCATTAGAAAACTAAACATATCTCACTGTGTTATACTTCATCGTCACAAATCAAAATGACACATTTTTATAAGTTCAATGGTTATAATGGAATACACACGTCTGGCCCTGTGAACGTGACCCTTTAAAACCCCTTAAGTTTTATGGGCTGCTTTGCAACACAGACCTCTATAGAGACAGTTTTTAAAGAGAAGGGGGGAAAAAACTTCATCTGCTAAAAGTGTGGTTAGAAAGAAGCTCCCCCCACTGCTATGTTTGACTCACAGTACTTAAAACTCTTAGTGGAATGAATAAGTATCAGCTGAGACCATCTTTTTTCCCCATCTTCATAATTTTCTTTCTTTCTCTTTTTTTTTTTTGTGTTTACACATTCATTCTAGTGTGTGCTGCCTCATCATTATTAGTACCTCTGAGCTGATGACCTCACCAGAAAGATGTATCTGGCTGTAATCTTTGTCTCGTCATTAACAGCCTGCTGTGAATCTGTTCTTCAGTTAATGGCCATTGATCCAGTAATGCACATTTCCTCAGCGATACTTTCCCCTCAGAGTGTTACTTTTTCTCCTTCGCCTTGTACAATAATTAACCCTTTTGGCCAGTATATTGAGATCACCTCAAATGCTACACATCAGCCCTGCAGGGATATGAGGAAACAGATGCTGCCAGCACTTTATTGTTTAATTATGATTACAGATGTTTTTGCACCCAGGAGACTTGTCTGTCGTGGCAGTACATTTCCCATCCAGTCAGTCAACAGAATGTGAAATAGGTTTCTGGGTTGTTTTTGCAATATGGTATTGAATTGCATCCCAACAGGAAGAAGCAGATCAGGTAACATTTTCCACAGTCAGAGTAGTGTTAAGTTACCTGACTCTGTGTAGAGTTGGTTTCAAACCTGAATAACTATTTTTATTTTGAAGTCCCAAGTTTCATGAGAATGACCAGCTGTAGCATTTATATGTTTTGGACAGCATGGGATGTGTTGAGCCATAGTTTGGTTCTTTCCTTGCAAGGCTTTTTCTCCTCTGATTTTGTGCCTATAAAGCACATTTTAATGTTATTCTTTATATTGGTCTACGCCTTTGGTTTGTTTTCTCAAATAAAGTTGAATGAGCTATTTCATGTGGAGAGTGGAAATAAGTCTGTGGTAAGGAAAATCACAGGAGTAGTGAACATCTGGAATGTCTCATCTTAAACTGAGAGACAGCTAAACAAGTGGGGAAATTTCACCATAGTTTGCCCTTCTAAAACGTGTGTGTGATTAAGTTATTTCTAATCTTACTTCTTCAAGATGCTAAGTATCAGTTTGAAAACTCTTTAAGTATTTTAATGGAATTTCATTCTTTTCTACCTTGAGATACCAAACAATATCGTATCTATGCTCGACTCGTCAAGGTGGGGTTTCAGAAAATGAGAATTCTGCTGATGAGGCTACAGCTCTGCAGCCAGATCTACCCCTGGCAGAAATCAGCTTCCAGTTTTCACTTGACTGTCATAGTGTGTGATCACATGGTAATGTTTACACTTTGTTGTTTCACCACTGAGAAAGCATTAAGAGAATAAAAATTATTACAACAACACTAAACGGTCTGACAAGAATGTAGGCATGTTCTTAAATGCATTAGTACAAATATTTCCTCCTTTATTGCTTTTGCTTTTATGTATTTGTTTAACTTTTTATGAAGATACTTGCAGTTTCTAAAGATAACTTAGAGGCACACTGCTTTTACAAAATTTTGATTTTCAGTTTTGCAGGCACTATGTTAGATCTTCATTGAAGAGAAGGGTTTTCCCTTTTGGTTCAAGTTTGGTTCAATTTCAAGTAGTATATTTGGAAGTAAAGCAGATAGTTCACAAAGTGTCATTAAGTTTTGCTTAGGAAATTCAGGAATTCAGAAGCATCCTAGCACTAAGTGCTTTTGCTTGTCTTGCTTATAGCTGCAGAATGGATCAAAGGGTTTCAGGAACAGAGGCTTCAGTCTACAAATATTCTGATTTTTTTAAAAAAATGTTTCGAGAGGATATTTTGGTAAGTCTTTACATCACAATAAAAATGTTTCTGATCTGAGGTATATTTTCTCCAAATGCTTATGTTTGCAAAAAGTACATGGCTGCACAATAGAATCAGTTGTGAAGTGTGCAGTTTCTCAGCTGTTTCGGGAAGGGAAATGAACAAAGATCTCTTTCAGACTAAGGTTTTTTAGTGATCAGCATGAGAGTAAAAGAAGAACCATTTATTTACCTAGTCAGATGATCTGGGAATGCCTATTAAAATCCCCTATTTTTTCAGGTCGGACACGTTAGATTTTTCTGTGAGATGAAAAGGAGAGGGCCTGCAACAAAGCTGCTCCAATTGAAAATAAAGTTGCACACGAATCACGTCAAAGACACTTCTCCTGGTGTTCGCTTCTCCCATGAAGGGGAAGATTGTCTCATTAAAACAAGGAAAAGCACACAGTTCACCTAAGAGGAGCCTGATTTATGGTATACAAAGGCTGTAATGTTTATACATCCTTGAGTTCTTCTGCCACCGCTATCATGTGCATTTCTCTCAAGGTGGGTTCCCTTGTAAAAGAACTACTGTGCTGTGGTTCAGTTTCCATTCAATTTCCTTCTCTAATTATGTGGCTACAGACAGATCATAAACCAACATAGTTCTGGCTGCAAAATTAGCTTCATGGTTAAGTTAATCTGTGCATTATAAACACTTAGAAGCATTGTCATACTGACAATGTGTACTGTCATTCAGTCCTTGTTCTTATGGGACTTCCACACTTCTCATCATTAAGCCAGCGTTTGCCTAACTGCCAGGCATAGTTTCAAACAAACTGTGTGGAAGTAATTATGGTATTAATTCTTACAGATTTTTGGAAAGGGTAAAATATTTATACGTGAGAATTATTCTTTGTCTGGGAAACAGAAATCTAAATGACATCTGATGTTGGGTTTTTGGTTGGTTAGTTAGTTTGGTCCCTCAAACTCTCTTGGGTACAGCTGTTAAAAGGAAGTGCTTGGCTCTACTCTCCTTCATTATTATGTCAATGCAGGCTTGAAATTTGGAGGTAGCCATAAAAACAGTGGTGTCTCCAATGTCATGTAAATTAACCAGTTGTTAATGAGCTCACAAAGTTTCTTGAAGAGAAATGCATCACCATTTTGGTGTTTATAATAGACAAGCCTTGTGTTGTTTAGCAGATAAGATTTCTGGTATGTTTATTCAACTCCTGTAATATTGGGGTGTTAAACTGCTATTTTAAGAAGTAATATATTTTAGGATCTTCCATCTTTCTCCCTTTACTGTGAAAATATTTTTTTTCTGGTTAGTGACTTAAAAGGCATAGAAGTAGCCTTTACTAATTTAAAAATTAATTCCTTTCAGCAGCTCTTTTAATCAAGAAGAGAGTGCCTGGTTAGGGTTCCTGTTTCATTTGCAAGCTGTTGGCCCTGCTTCATTCAGAATAAACTGTAATGCAAAGGTCATGGAGATGAAATAACATATTTAAAAATTATAATGGTGCAGATAGGATAGTAGGATTGTATCAGATTTTTGCAATCTAAAATTTTTGACTAATGCAATGAATCAAGAATGGTGTTTGTCAGAAGATAGAGGTCTTTAACCTTTCTTTGACTTGATTAACTGAGAGTGTGATGGTAATTTTGAAAGTGATGGGACTGATATGTAATTTCTTCCAATTTTTTGTTTATAATTAAACATTAGCAGTTTTAATGACTACTTTAATCAGATCAATCTAAAAATCTCTTATTGTGCTTCTTCAGCAGGCATTTCAAATACTGGTACTTGTGGTGCCAGAAATAATTTTTTACTTTGTCCCTTGTGGACCGGATTGTTTTGTTGTTGAATAAATGAAGACTTTGGCCTAAGGCTGAAATGATGTAGGAAGGTAGGTGAACAAGAAAGATTCTAAGTTTTGATTGGAAGGGTTTAGTATTGGCAGGCAGTAAATTCAAAAGCAGCATCCATGAAAACATTGTCCACGGTATTGGCTGCTTTCTAATTTTAAAAAAACCTTTTGGAACATGACAGATGTGATTTGCTAGAAATCAGGATGAATCAATAGCATGCAAGATGTGTATGTGTAATTCCTTTTTTTCAAAACAAAACAGATAGATATGAACCATTGGATTCAGTCACTCGAATGCCAGACCCTAACAGAGTTCTAGGTGCTACCAGTAGCTTCTCCAGAAGAGTCTAAATCACAGAGTCAACTGGGTTGGAAAAGACCTTTGAGGTCATTGAGTCCAATCTGTGACCTCACACTACCTTGTCAAGTAAACCATGGCACTGAGCACCACATCCAGTCTGCTTTTAAACACCTCCAGGGATAGTGACTCCACCACCTCCAATCTGACATTTAGTCATGAAACAAATGTTTGAACAAAACAGGTTCAGGCGAGAGAGACAGTACCAACAGCTAAATTTACCAAATTTGGACAAAATATATGTGTTGGTCTGTGAAATTATCCATGGTTCTATTCTTAGTAAGTTGTTTTCAAATGGTATAATTATGTTTAAGCAAAAATAGTAATAGAATATGATCCAAGAGATAAGCAAATGTCAGCCTTTTTTCTTATGTCCCTCTCAAAATAGGTATGATGCTATTACTTTATCACAGAGGTGTGTTTACCGTCTCACAAATGATAAGATAGACTATTTTTTTCCAAATTTTTCTTCTTTAGGTAGACAGTAGTGCGAAATGTGGCCAAAAAAATGTGAAGATACAAGAAATTGCAGCAGAAATTGTGTAAATCTTAAAATGTCATGCTAGTTAGTCATTACCTGTTGAGCATAAATAATCAAACGCAAGAGAGAAATTGTTTTGCACTCTTCAGTGTTGGGTCATATTCTTCTTTGTGTTAGTGGAACTTTAAGATTTGTTTTCAAAATTATAAGTCTAACAGACTGCGGTCCCATAACATTGCTTCTGAACAATAAAATACAATTTTGATAAATTATTTTCTACACTGAAATGCCCCTTCAAACTCGAGCCTTTTCCTTTCCCTCTCCCTACCAGATGAGCAAGCTCTTGGGTCCATATATTATTCATTACAATCAAATAAGACACAGTGGTGGCTCAGTAAACTTGCTTTTCATATAAGAATTGATTTTATTGAGTAATGCACACTGCAGACCCCAGCTTCCAGCAGCCAGGGCTGAAATGAGCAATTCTCTCATTGTAATAATGTGCCTCTGTCATCTCCTTATTATCAGCATGATAAAAGATGAAATATTCACAGATGCTGCCCTCCTAACCTGATCACAGTTTGATATTTGAGCTTTGGAAATGAGTTTTATAGGCTTTAATATACTCCTTGGCGGAGTGACCCCTGAAATTAAACATTATTACACAGCGGATATTTAAAAAGCTGGGGCCGCAAATTACATCAAAATGAAAATATTAAGGAGCATTACGACTTTACCTAGTGGGAACTCACTACTGCTGAAACTGTGAATGCCATAAAGCTCAGTACATTGGTGTCAAAAACATCAGAAAAAAATAATAACAGCACAGGCACCTTGACTTCTGTTATTTCATACGTAGGGCTAAACTAAATTACTGGAATGGGTTTTTTCCTATAGGCTGGTTTTCCAGGAACAAAAAGCACATAGTTCTCAACTTTATCTGCAGCACCCTTCACAGTTCTGTTCAAATGCACATTGCTTCTTTTCTGTGCAAACACCAATAAAAAATACTTAAGTGTAGTGAAACCAAAGACTACACTTAAGAAAAGAATAAGCCAACATAACTAAGTGAAACATTTTGATTCCATTTCCAGTGCTATTGCTGTTTCCATGGACAGGCTTCAACCAAAGTCTGGGATATAGAGGAATGTAAGACATATTAAAGATCTTTCAATCCAAATACTATATTGTTAAAGTTAGGAAACAGCAAATTTTAAACCCCTGTAAAGGTGAAAGAAGAACATGTAATTTATTAATTTACATAAACCAACAGTTAATGGATAACAAAAAAAAATTAAAAGGAAGGGGATGAAATATTTGTGTATATTTTATTCAGCTTGTTTAGATATACATAGTCTAAAGAGAAACAATCTTACAGAACATTCGGTGTTTATAGCCATCAGCTTTCTCCTGATTGCAGTGATCATTAGACAGTCCTCGTAGGAAGAAAGGAGACTCAAATGCAAATCCTCTGCAAGTCATTTAATGGGATGGTCCTCAGTGCACTTGGAGGAAATGGGTGGTTATGGTGGAAACGTTTCTTTCTGTGAGAGAAAGGGGAGGAGGGTTTTTTTGTTGCTGTTTTGTGGAATTTTTATTTTAAACAGAGGCATTTCATGGCCACCTGAAGTTCTTGTTGGCTTCAGTATGCCTGCCTAAGTGCATGAACTGCAACACTTTTTTTAAAAATTCATAATTAATTGTGCCTCTGAGGCCATTATTTAATTTTTATTTGCATCTTAGCTTTTTAATCTGTGTACTGAAATATGTTTAACTTTCAGTTTATTTATAGTTTTGGGTTACGAATTTGTTGTAGTTTGGACATCACCAAGTCAATGTGATTGTAATACCCTCTGCATTGATCTTGCTAAAGCTCTTGCTAAATTGAGCTCAGCAGGAGCATGTCCTGTGACCTCATAAGTAGTGGAAATGATTGCAAATCAGAATTCATATATGTTCCTGTCTCAGTGGGTAGCTGTATCCCCCACAAAGGAATCAATCATCTCTTTCAAATTTCTGTTTGCCCTTTCACTCAGATATGTTTGAAGACAATCTGGAGAGAGAGATCTTGCAGTCTGACAGAACTGTTAGTGGAAATCTAAAATAAACGCCCTGTGTCTAACAGTACCACTTAGAGATGTTTCAAACACTACCCCTACTGCCAGGAACTTGGGGGATGGTGTGTTATAGTTCCCCAGCTGGGATTGGCACTTTTGAGCATTTTTTTTTTTTTCCTAAATTACTCTTTTATTTTATTACAAATAAGGTTTCCTTTCTTATTCTTTACTATTCTGTGATCTGATTTTTTTGTTAGTATTGAGTTTGGTATTGAAACCATGGAGATTCATCTGCAGTTTTCTTTCAGTAATATTCTATACATTCTTATTAGGTCAAGTGGATGCTTCCTTTGCCAGCCTTCTGGAATTTGGAAGTAGTTACTCTTTTGGTATTAATAATACACATATTGAGAATTCTTCCCTCAATTTCTATACATTGCCATGAATCTTGTAAAACAAGAATCCATCTTGTAATATTTTCTTCTGTTTTGTGTTATTGGGAACATAAATAGATGTAAGTTTTTATGATTATAGACACACTAACCTGCTTTATAAAAGTAACAATACATGTAGCCTCATATCCTGGCTGTAGCACTGCACAATAATATATCCTTATAAAAAGCATTGAAGGAGAGTTTTGATTGGTTTTGAGCTTCCTGAGAATGCAGTTGCACCTAGATTTTCATACATACTGTCACCTTTGTAAGAACAAGAAGAAACCCGACGTAGAATGGACACTATTTGTGAAAGGCATTTGTATCCTAGCTTTCCCCCCCAGTTTTTAGACAAGGAAAAGAGGGAGCAGAGAACTAAAAGAGTAGAATCATTGAGGATGGAATAGACTGCTGGTCTTTTATACTTGTCTCAGATCCTGCACACACTTTTTAGGTGACTGTGTATTCACATTTTAGTTGCTTTTTTCCTGGTACTGTAAACAGTCAGAAAACACAGATACTCTAGGTTATATCAACACAAACAATTTACTGGTAATTAAGCAGCTGTATTTGAGATGCCTTTTTTTTTCATATGACAGTTACCTAGACAGATTTAGACTCAGCGAGCCAAAGTTAGGGGTGGACACAGTCTCCCTACTGGTACCTTGCACAAGATCCACATACAATGCAGTCAGTGCCAGATTTCCTAACACCCTGTTCTTTGGCTAGACAGTAGCTCCTTTTACATTTGCTGCTGTGCACCTATCCATCAGTCAGAATATCTGGGAATAGTTTATGTTCTTAGGCAGGGATTTGTTTGGGATTGAAGCTGTATTTTGGACCATATTCTTTTCTTGTTCCAAGAGAGAGTGTCCTCCAGTGGTAGTAGTTTCTTGAAACAGAATCCTCTGACTTCACAAACTATTCAAGAAAAAAAATTTTATCATTTTTTTCTTTCACTAAGATAAAGCCTATCACTACATTAAAAAAAAAAAGGTGACTAAATCAAATATTATTACTGAAAACTAGAGATGACAAAGCATGAGCTACCATGGCAAACACATGACACAGTATGTAGATTGAGATCAGATTTGAAGATCACTCCTTTGTAGAAGCAAACATGCTTGTAGCAGAGTAGCTACTAAGATCCCTGTGAGTGCATATCTCCCTGGGGACCTCTAGAAAAGTCTAACCCGGAGCAAATCCCTGGTTGGGAAACAATTCAGCTGAATAGAGGTTACATAGCTCAGCTTTTGGGGACAGAAAGAGTCACAAAGCTAGCACTAAACGCAGTACTAAAGGTGTAAGGTGCTCCTAGGATTCAGTCACTGGAGGTAAACTGGGGGCAGTGTGTACAGACAGGACAGAGGAGAAATGTGTGCCTGCCTGCCTGATGTGTAGGAGGCAATAAACAACTGGCTGGCAAGCTGCTGAATGGAAGACAAGAAGCAGCAAAGTGGGGCTCAAATAGAGAGAAGTCAAGACTAAGGATGAGCCACTGAGTTTTAGAAGTATGTATCCAAGAGATCAAAACTGAAATTTATGCATAATGTAAAGCACAACTGTTTGTCATCAGTTTGAACAAGAATTTCAGCTGAGATTGCGACATTTTTTCTGTTGTGTGCAGCGCTTTAGCTGAGGAGGGTGCCAGAATCTGTCCCACGTATTTGTGAGTGGCAACACATATGGTCTTTGGTTTAGTGTGTTTTCACACCTCTGCTTCTGCATATTGTCTCCTCTGGATTGGGTGCATGCCTGTGTCCTTGGATGCTTGCAGAGTTGCAGATATATCTGTGATATTCAGCTGGAGCATCCTTTGTCTTGTAAAGAAGCATAACTTCTTAGTCTGGTTCTTTATGTGCTAGCAATTTGTGTGACTAGGATCAGAAAGCAAAAGCTATCTGAATGTATTGTCAGATATCAGCATCAAGTTTAGCGTAGGATTTTAAGTCTTTACAAAATGTGCTGCCACTCTTTATGTGTTTCTCAGGGCTGGGGACTGAACCCAGCATTTCGCCTTCCCTGTAGCTATAAAAAGCTCCTGAAGGTGGCTCTGTTTAACAAACACATCTTCCAAGGAAGTTCTGACACAGTTCATTCGAACTAAAGCAGGAGCAACGCAGCTGAAGTACAAAGCAAGTTATAGAAGCTTCTGGTATGTACTTCAAGATGTTGTGGGAGTGAGATTTTTTTCTTTAAAATGCATTTGGAACTGGCTAATAAGGCAGAAACTTGAACTTCTGATGCTGAGAGAAGCTTACAGTAGCCTTCACACTAGTGTGTTAAGATTTCTCGTCATGCAGATGCATGAAGAACTAACTGCTGCTCGTGAAAAATGAATAGGAAAGAAAAAGTTGCATGCATGGTTCTATATTCAGAGATCCAATCATGTATATGACTCCTTGTGTAGCTCAGAAATATTTTTTAAAATTAAACTTTGAGTAATTTTTGCATTTTTGTGCTCCATGTAAATGCAAATAGTTAAGTGGAGCCACTTCTGACCCAGAGAAACTGGAATCAAGAATTCCACAAGTGCTTTCATCGTGTTTCTTAAGGTACTGCTTTGGTTTTCTTAAAAATCATTTTTGGTTTGAGAAGTCAGAAGGAAAGAGGTTTATGCTGTTGTTATTAGATACAAGTCCTCGTTTTATCTGGTAATAATGTTCCCACCTTTCTGTTGTTGTAGCCAGATTTATTCACAGCTTCTTGGCAAATGCTGAATACAGCAAGAACCAGTCTCTTTCAAAGTGGGCATTTTGACCACAAATGGGAGCCAAGACAGTTCTTAATAGGCTTGTAATGCAAACAAAAATGGGCTTGGAGCCCTAGTAAATATAACTTCCAGACAGATCAATACTACTACATGAGCTTCTGGAGCTCTTTTGACTTTTGGCACAGTCCTGGCTCTACACAGCTTTCTCTTGTTATGGCATCTCAGTATTTTGAATAAATGAAGGCAAAGAAGGGGGAAGAGAACACACGACAAAGTCATCAATATCTCTAAAGCAAGCTTTCATACACAGCATTCTGAGGCATGAAGGAGAAGCTCTTTCTGCATTATAGAAACTAGGAAATACACTTCAGACTGTCCTGGGAATCTCAAATTATGTGTGCTGATTGATGTCTATTGGTATGTTGTGAGCTTTATTTATTTATTTGTTTGTTTGTTTATTTGTTTATTTATTTATTTATTTATTTATTGTGCAATAAAATGGGTGTCCACATGACTTTGGATTTACAGGCACCAGGCCTTCCTTTTTATTTTCATTCTTTGTTACCTCTGGCATTTGTAAACTGTTGAATGAATCATGGATAGCCAGACTTCAAGCACTGAACTGTATTACAGAAACGTCTAAGAATTGGTGTTAATGGCATTAAACTTCTTCTGAGAGACAAAATATTCACTTTATTATGTCTTACACAGTAAAACTTGTATAGAGACAGAGCAAAAAGCATAGACTGCCTAAAAACTCTCATTCTTGAAGCTTTTTGTCCTGGGAGACAGAGTTAATGCGGAGGGTAAACATGTAAAACAAAAACTAAACCCCAGTCAAATCAGAAGCTAATGTAAGTAGGACAAGGGAATACAGTGTGAGTCCTTTTGGGAGTGGAAGAGATAGATATTTGGCCTTGTCAATACCTTGAGAAAAGGAGTTTTCTGTTGGTTCTTGCTCGAGTGTTCTAGAACAACTGTCTGAATGAAGCCTTTCTCTCTCTCTGCAAGGACAGAAATGATTCCTGTTGAAGGCTTTGTTGAAGTTTGTTGCATGTAAAATCCAGTTGCTGTGCTCAAATCTCTAGCAGACTACTCCATCTTTAGCTGTTGACAGCTGTACTGGCATTGGTTCTTCAGTATGCAGAGCTACCAGTGCTGGAACAGCATCAAAAAACCTCCTGAGAGTACAAATTCTGTCATTTAATAGAGCATCGTATCTGTGGCCTGTTAACAGTGGTTAGCTGTTGCAGTTTTGTGTACATATATTTCTAGTAAAATAACATGCATTTTCCAGCTGGAAGTGAACTCTAGAAGTCAAATCCCTACTGAGAAGTAGAAATGGTTTAATTGAACATAATCTCTATTTATTACATTAAACACTAAGGTTGACCACGGATGTTTTATTCAGTGCAAGATTATTAACGACTGAAATATCAAACAAGAGGTCTGATATCTGAGAATGTGTAATTTAAGAAAACCGATTGAATCCTCGTGTTTTACATCACAGAATTGGATTCCTGGCAATTTGCAGTAGGGGGAGCCAGTTTTTAGGACAGGGTTTTAATCAACCACATTTCCCAGCTGGGTACAGTGGAGTAGAAACTGAAACATGTAGGTGCATAGCTGCAGAAACGGAAACATTTAGGGGCACATTTCTTTCTGGTTCACGGCTTTTCTGTTAGGACAGGCAGGCAAACAGCTGCTTGAGCAGCACGTGGTGCCCTAGCAGCAGAATGACTCCCACTGTGACTGTAAGCATCCATCAGTGTGGAGAACCAGCTTCTTTTCTTCTGTTTGTGTGGAAGGCAAGGATATGTCAGTGCATGTAGCAGTCCCAGAACTGTGATCTGGTCCTCAGAGCTGTAAATTTGGACTGTTGCCTATCTTTGTAGGTAAAGCTTGGCATTATTCATGATGCTTCCAAAATATATTGACACAGGTACTAGGGACAGTAGAACATAATATTATACTTGAGCACAACTGTAGTAGTTCTAACTCTGTTTCAGTAGTAGTAATTTTAACCTCTATAGCATAAAACTGCCAATGCTGAGGGTTTTTTAAATCAGATTGTCCCTTCCTGTGCTGAAGGAGAAACATGAGGCAACATAGAAAGGAAAACTTTGAAATCATATACGTCCGTGTTCTATCAAAAACAGAAACAGAAAAGGCATTACCAAAGAATTTTCCAATTCTGACTTAAGCAACTGAGACCACTCAAAAATCCACTTCATATTAAAGTTCTTTGTGAGGGCTAGGGTGAAAGGCTAATGGGTTTGCTTTTCTAAAACACGTCCATTCTTCTGCTTAATTTGCTGAAAGCTAGTTCACCACAGCTCAGGATTGTAGGTGGCATATTTGGTCCTTTGGCTGGTGGAGATTTATTCCAGAAGTGACTGTAACAGCTTTCAGGAAGAATGGAGACAGATGATGCAAACAGCTGTCAGAGCCTGCTGGAACAGAACTTGCTTTCACTCTGGAGGCATTACTTGGCCATGTTGCTACCAACAGGGAAGCATCCAAAGGTAAGACTAAGACTCTGTCAATGAAGGACTGCAGTATTACAAATTCAGGACTTTCAGTAATGCAGAATCATTAGAAGAAAAGACTGAAATATGTTTATGAAGTGACGTAACATTTTTTTCCCTGCGCACCTGGAGATTTTTATTTGCAGTCTGAATGAATTACCTGGAAAATTAGGATCAGTTCTGTAATCCCCCTTTGTCACACGCAGACTGTATATGATAGCACAGAAGAGTGTATTAAATGAACATATGGGGTTTGTTTCACTTCTAAACCCTTGCACCTACGAAGTCTGGATTCTAACAGCCACTTAGGCTGGAAGATCAGGGCTCACATTTGGTTAGAGTGGGAGAACCCTTCAAACTCAAACCAACCCTTGATTGTTTGTATTGATGGTAAGATTAATGGGCTTACAAAGGTACAGAGTTTCTGACAATAGGGAAATACTGGCTTGAATATCCTAGAAAAGAAGTAGGATGAAGAGGAGAAGTGACTACATGAAGAAAGACCAGTAAAAAGTAGCTTGGATCAAGTGTGAGGGTACATACTGCTGTGTTGCCTGAAACTGAGAGCTGCATCAGAGAGACACACAGTCACTTCTTAACAGCACTGGTAAGAGTGAGTGCTTCTATAACACTGATGGGAAGGTCTCCTTTGTTTGGATTGAGAGGCACCTCAAACCTTTATTTTTCATATTCAAATTAGATAATTTGGTTATTGATGTATTTGTCCTTTCCTGCATTCATCTCCAGTTATTTTAGGGAAAAGACCATTCTGGTAAGAGCTTCTTGTGGTGATTTTTTTTAAAAAGAATTGCACAACAGGAACACTCACAACAAAATTACAGTTTACTGAAATGAATAAGAATGCCATTCAGAAGAAAACAGAGTACTAGACAACAGCAAAATTGCTTGGGTCCCAGGAAGATACTCCACGTCATCCAGGTTAGGCAGTCAATTCTTTTAATTCAGTTAATGCTGAATCATTGAGTCAGAGACATCAACGAACCATTCAAATGCTGAGCAGTAAGCAGCAGATTAGTTTGCTGTCTGTCTGGAAATATATATATTGTCTCTGGATATCAGGTACTGGGCTGTATAGTAAAATTCTCTGGGTACAGGATGTAGCATGCTAATAAATCTCTTCTCTTGTGTCCTAGTGTCTGGAACACACACTCCTAAATGGGCAGAGTTGAGTTCAAGGTTAGCCACAGAGGGTTCAGACTCTTAATCTGTTCCCTGAAGTGCCTGGAGGCTATAAGCAAGTCAAAGTCAAGGCATATTCTGTCTCCTGTTGAAGGAACAAAAAAATGCCAAAATTGTGGGTTATAGAACTGTCTGGGGGAATTGGCCCAAAATAGAAAAGACCTGGCTTCTGATCTTGGTCCCTGAACTATTTCTGTGTTTTCCGTGAGGCAGTATCTGGTACTAGAACAAGGATGTTAGAAGGAATATAAACAGGAAAGTGATGTTAGAAGGAATATAAACAGGAAAGTAATAGACTGACAGTTTATATACACTGGTGATGATTAAAAATATTCTCTTTGACTGAGATGATCAGTACTTCAAGTGTAAGAATCTTTTGGTTAAAATACAGCTGTTAAAGTGAATATTTTCAAGGAAAATAATTATATACATCAGAATGCTCTGTTTCTCAATGAAAGCCAAAAGGTTCATCTCCTTTTTCTTTTGGCTTATCTGTCTTTCAATCTTGCCTTTATGCTGTTTTCAAGGGAAATAGAAGAGGGAAAAGGAAAAGGAAAACAGTACCTTGTCTTCTGAATAACAAAAAAATTTGCAAGAAAATTTAAACGAAGAAAATAATATTTTCTAAACGTAGTGAAACTTTGTGCCATAATTAATGTCTGGTAACTTGGTGTCCTTTTATGTTTACTGTGGCGCTGCCGTAAGTTTTGGCTGAACCTGGTGTAGAAAGAGACAACACTTCAGGAGGCTTCTACTTCACCTTGCAAGTGGTAACTTTTCGGGAAGCAAACACAGGGTTAACAGTGGGTGCTGTTTCTTTACAGACATACCAGGTATCCTCGTGGAGTTTGCCTGAAGCAGTGCTGGCCCTGCCGGCAATCGTTCCTATCCAGTGTCAGGCTCATGATTTATACGCCTGTTTAAGTGAAGGCCATGCTTTTTCCCAGCACAGCCATTTGTTTCAGCTCTTTTTGATTTTTAATGACTTCAGAAGGATGTAGTTCTGGAGAAGCAAACATCTGAAGCTTGCTACTGCTGCCAATTATGCAGGGGTTTTTTTTTTTGCAAATCAGAACTACTTTCTCATTGATCAAACCCAGGGAAGAATTCAGTGTTATAAACAGCATGGTAGATTCAAACAATGATCACGTTTTCATTCTGCTAATAACCTTCCCTAACATATAGGTAGCATTTTTCAACAGCACTTCTCACTGTATCTTCATTTTGCAGATAGGAAGCTGATTACAGTAAGGTCCTGCTGAAGCTGGTCCTACACCAGTATGGTCAGGAGGGCTTTGTATCCCTCTTTTTAGCATGACAACAGTACAGAGCCCTTTTACTGTCTTCTCCCAAAAACATAAGTCTTCTCCCTGATACCATTGCTTTAAGTTGGTATTTTGAAATTTAAAAACATATAAAAACATCTAAAAATTTTATAACTAATACTGAATTTTCATTGAAATTATGCATGAGGGTAATTTAGCGTGAACTGCAAATATGCCTCAGTGATTTTTCTAGTGAATTATACAAATTTTTGTTTGACTGTAATGGCCTGGAATTCTTGTCAGTTCTGGCTACCTGTAATTCTGCTAAGAACTAAAGAGACAAAGATTTCACAACTTCCAGAGAAAGCCTAATCCCATAATTCCCTATTTATAACCTTAGAAAGTTTTCCGTATGTTGGGGTTTAGGATTCTTTTTCATTCGCTTCTTTCTTTTAGGAATTTCCCCCATTTTATTGCTAGGGAACAATAACAACTGGGTACTTAAGAGAGACAAAAGAAGTTGTCACAGCTTGGGGGGGGTGGGGGTGCAGCTGGCTACTCTTTCTTCACCTGGGTGTTTCTCTGGGAAGAGCAGAGCTACCACAAGAATTGGACTGGGTAAAGAAGGGACTGGGGTAGCTGCCAGTTGTCTTGCTCCTGGCTTTGGAGGAGGATGGTCGGAGCCGCTGCCTGGGGCAGAATTTGTTGCTGCCGCCGGAGCCCAGCCCAGTCCTGCTTTCTCCTGCTGTGGGTGGGCCTTTGCTCGTGAGAGCAGACACTGAACTGTGACCTTATTAACGCCCTACCTCACTAAAAAATAGGACTTTGACCATCTGCTAGGGTGCCTCAGGGGAAAACCCCTTCCTGAGTCTCTTCCCCTCCAAGGGAGTCTCTCCCTCTCTCACTGTGTTTGGGAGCCGGGCTGCCGCTGCCCAGCCCCGCTGAGCTTCTGCCACAGCTCCGGGGTTTTTGCTGCACTGCAGCCCCACATCCCCTGCCTGCTGGGACACCCCGCAGTTCCAGCTACAGCTGCGGAGTTTCTGATACATCTCCTCTACCACTCCGGGACTTTGCTGGTCCCCGCCGTCCCACGGGCCGCCCTGCGGTTCCTGCTGCAGCCCGTTCGCCATCCAGCCCGCCCGCCATCGCCGCGTGAGGGAGACGCGGCCGAGCTCGCGCCACAGCGCCCCCTGCAGGCGCGGGGGAATCATCGCACCCGCCCTGCCTGGCCGGGAGCCAGCAGCGCCCCTGCCGGCCGTGAGCGGAACTGCACCGCAGGGGAAGGTGCCTGCAGCCCGGAGAAGGCTCTCACTGGGTTCTGCTTCTGCTTGGTGCTGCTGCCCTTGGTGTTTGCTTGCCTTGTTATACATACACGTACTAGGAAAGAACTGTTATTCCTTTTCCTATATCTTTGTCTGAAAGCCCTTTCATTTCAAAGTTATAATAATTCAGAAGGAAAGGTGGGGTCATATTTTCCATTGCAAAGGAGGCTCCTGTCTTCCTTAGCAGACACTTGTCTTTCAAATCAAGACACTATAATATTGAATCTTATTTCCCTTGTTGTGATTTGAGCCATTTACCTTTTGCATTGTTCAAATTCCCCCTGTGTTAATAGAAGAGCTTATTTCTCCTCTATGTACTAACATTTTACATATTTGAATACTTGTTATCATGTTTTTTCCCTCCTCTATCTTTAGATTTCGTGCTCCAGTGTTTTCAATTTTTCCTTCCGGATCTTGTGTTCTACATATCTGCTTGTGCTTTTTCTTTTCCTATTGTCTGTACTCAGTTTATACATGTGTATGTTAAGTATGGTGCCCAAAGTTTAATTTTTGATATTGCAGCTGAGGCCTTACTACAGAAGATATTGAAGGCTTTACAAATTGACTTATCATCCCTGTGGGGACCCATACTAATCTAAGTATCATTCAGTTTTTAGTTCATATAAAGGCAAATCTATAGCCTTATAAAGTGCCAAGACAGTGTATGTACACGTACTTGCCAGCTATGATATAACAGGGAGCCTCAAACTGAACATGCTCTGTACGCATCCTTGGATATACTACGAAGAGGTGGAACCCTTGTCTACAGGAACAGTGCTTCCCTTTTTTTCCATTTCTATGTTTGTGTTTCAATGTACAGCTGTCTTACACATCCTTTTTGCTTTGCAAAAAATATTAAATGTCCTTCATTTTCATAAGAAGCTGGCAGCTCATTGGTTGCATTCTAAAGCAAAGAGGGAGAGTTAATAGTGGTAAAAACGGGTTGCTGTGTACATATATTTGTAGTTGATACACTGGCATCTTGATCTGACTTTGCCTTTTAGCTATAGTACAAGTTTCTGTGTGGGCTCTGTCAGATCTAATACTGCCTACAATGGCAAGCTGAATTTATTATGTTACTTGCACCTCTCTCATTCCTACCTGTGGTGACCTCTCTGTGCTCCAGGTCAGGTAGCTGAATTCTTTAGTAATTTTTTCTTGTCTGTGGTCTTAAAGATATTTTAGAGTTTCTATAGATATTTGTTATTGAAAGCAAAAAAAATCTTGCCTGTCTGTAGAAAGCTATGGCAAGTTTACCCTTAAGTTTACCCAAGTAAGAGACTGATCTAATGTGAAAGTTTCAATTTTCTAATCAGGCTAGCCTGAAGATGAGCCTATTCATTAATTTGTTTCTGCTATACGGAAGATCTTGGCAGTAAGTAATTTGGGCCTTACATATATAAATGACATGTAATATTTTAGAAGACTGTAAGCTGAGGAATGTTGTGTGGCGGCTGGATCATTTCTTTGAATCTCTACCTTCAAATAAACGTGATGAAGGACAAGCTGTTGAGAAGTGAATGTGTACTACTAATTCACAGCAGCCCTGAGCATGAGACAGTAAGATGTTGAGTGCTGTCTTAGAATGATTGAAATTGCTGTAATCTAACTCCAAAACATAGATGATGTTTCTTGCAGTCATTGGACATATTTGGGGAATGGGTTCAACTTTAAGCAGTCTGAAGAGGCTGTGGCTACAATTAAAAACTTGCAGAGGAAGAAGGGCTTACGGTTATAGGAAGAGGATTTGATAAGACTTGCATTACTTATATACAAATGTACTGTGTATGATTTTTTCTGTTATGTGTCTAGTTTCACACCGTTAACAGTGGAGATACTTAGAGTGCACCTAAGTTGACAGGCTGGACAATTTCTACATTACCCTCTGATTTAAAACTGCTCTTTTATTTATTCTGACAAGGGGTGAAATGAAATACATGTGATTATCTGAGAACGTTGTATAGTCCTTATAAATGCTGGAAACAACAAGCTTGACGTACTTGAATGTTTTTAGGTGATGGAAACAGCTTAATTCAATTCCTGTAGCTTATGTGTACAGGGACAGGAAAACTAACATCCTAAGCATTCTATCCAAATGTTCAGCATCCCTCGAGTTTAACTTGCAGGGAATTCTCTTTCTCTGAGTCTTACATGAGAGAAATTTGGTTGGTTAGGGTAAATGATTTCTTGTCTTTCCTTCTGTCTTTTTCTCTTCATGTAGGTTTTTTGACTCAGAGGGTCACCAGTGTCAAGTTGTCTCTTCTTGGCTTATTTCAGACTCTACAGAAAGATTAGTTGTCAGTTAGCACTTTGCACCATGGCTGGCAGAGCATCAGTCAGTCCCCTACTTCCAGCTTCCTCTGCCTGCTCCCCAGCCCTGCTGCATTTGCAGAAGAAGATGGTAGTGACAACTGCTCAGACCAGCTCCAAGTAAACAGTAATTTCTTTATAATGTTGTATGGCATTTTCTTAGCTTTCTTCTTTTCCCCTGATCTTCAGAAATCATATTAGATTATGAATGGAGCTCACAATGCATGGAGCTTACAAAAAATGCCTTTAGCTGTTTAGTTCTCTTCATCTCTAGAGTGCTTTGCACAATATAATACTGTTAACAGGACAATTCTTGGAAGTTTTAGAAGATAGGCAGACTCTCAAAGTAAAAAGTATTGAACACCTGTTTTGGAAAGAAGGTGCCTTTTTCTAATTGTAGAAGGATCCATACCTACCAGGAGAATAATGAATAATACAGTTCGAATTAATCTTGGGGCAAATGTTTGGCACTTCTGCAGTTCACAAGAACACTTTGAAAATAAAGAATGTCAAGTGCTGAAAAATGTGAGGAAAGGCCTGTGTTAATGTCTGAGAATATTATAAAAGAAAAACTAAGCAAGTTAATTGGGCAATTTGAAGGTTTTTCCTACAATTATATTCTGCCACTCTTTGTCAATTCAGCGCAATGTGTTGAGATTTCAAAGGACTGTATGAATCAAGTGTTAAGGTCTACATTTAAAATATCACAAAGAAAATTCTTTTGTATTCTGATAATGGAAGCATTCTTTTACCAAATTCAAGCTAGTAGAGTTGCTACATGGCTGTCTTCCCTTTCACTATCATCTGTCTTCTTCAAAATCCATTGTTCCATGGTGTGCACAGGTTTAAAAGCCTTCCTAATCGGAGCCTCAAAAATTTACCTTGTGTTTGATTTTCATTATGTCAGATTTTATCCAAGGGTGTATGAAATATATTATAAATTATGAAATTTACAGAGCTTCCTAAAAGTTGTTCACTTACATCTTCAATTTAAAATCCATGGTCATGATCCCACTGTGTTGAACGCTGTAAAAATTAGGGTTTGGTTTGTTGGTTTGTTTTGTTTAAGGAGGCAGCTTACAATCTAAAAGGAAGACAATAGAAGTTTAGTAAAACAAACCATTAAGGAACTAGAGGAAATTAAAGACTATTCTTCTTAGATTGAAAAGTAGGTCATTATAACTGTAAACGTGCAAATACTTATTGAGTATCTCTTCATGCAATAGCATTTTCATGTAAACACAGCCCTCCTTGTGATGAAAGATTGTCTTCCCCTGCAAACATCTGTATTAAATTGCTTCTAAAATGATTTGAGGAGAAAATTCCAGTTGGTGAAGCTTAAAATCATAAAGTTACAAAATACGAAACACATGTTGACAGGACTTGCCTAGAGATAGAATATTACTACTTTATCTCAAGTTACAACAAATTTTACAATCTTCTTTTCTTTCAGTTTATCAGGTCTCTTGCAAGTCTTATTGTATTGTCTATTCTTAGCCCATTATTTCAACAATGGAAGAGTATATTTAGCAACACGTAAATCATCTAGTTTTGGATTTTAAGCAGGTTACTGGGACTTTGACCATATCACCTGCATTGCCAAACCTTTCTTCCAATTCAATATTTTATGTCCACAGCTTTAAATTCTTCAGAAGTCCCATTGTTTATCTTTGGTACATTGTCTAATTCAGAGGGGGTTAAACATTTAGTCATTTGAAGAGCTGTCAATTTGCAATCTGTTCTTTACCTATCTGCTGTCCTTATTGACCTCATTTTGAATTCAGTTTAGGATTTCCATGTTTATCTACACTCCATTTGCTGACCTTTTATCCTAGATTTTTCTGCTGTGAAGTATTATAAGCTATCTTGAAGTCCAAATACATTATGTCTGTTACTCTGTCCCATCAGTTCTTATTGTGACTTTTTCATGGAAGTTAATCAGATTTATTCAGCATGACCTACTGTCTCATGATTTTCCATTGTACCTCTCCCTTTGCATGTGTCCCTTTATCATTTATGTCACTTATACCTCTGTTGTAAATACTGTCTCCCACATACGAAGCCATTTTCCTTCAGTGTTAGTCACCATTGCTTCCCTTCTGATTGTTCTACTGCTGCTAATGCTTCTACCCTGCTACACTAATCTTAATATGTACCACTGCTCCCTTTGTGTTACTTATTCAAGTCCAAATCTAGCATATATTAAACGAATAGGATGTGAATTGGTACTGAATATCACAGAACCACAGAATATTCTGAACTGGAAGGGACCCACCAGGATCAAGTCCAAGCCTGAAGTGAATGGCCTGAAGGGATCAAACTCACAACCTTGGCATTATTAGCACCACTCTCTGATTAATTGAGCTAATCTCAGGGTCATATTGTTTTCCCTTTTTTTCAAGTAGAAGGAATTCAATCTCTGTCTTTGTAACTCTGTTGGTTTGGCAAGGCCTGGTTTTTGTAGGAGAGGGCCACAGAGGTGACTTCAGTGAGAAGCTGCTGGAAGCTTCCACCATGTCCAGCAGAGTCAATCCCTGGTGGCTTTCGAGATGGACATGGTGCTGGCCAAGGCTGGGCCAGTTAGAAAAGTTGGTAACACCTCTGTGATGACAGATTTAAGAAGGAAATCAAAACAAATGGCACACAGTTTTTGCTTGTAGTCAGAGAAGAGGAGGAGGTGAGAACATGTGAGGGGAACAACATGGAGACACCAGGGCCAGTGGAGAAGGAGGGGCAGGAGGTGCTCCAGGAGCTGAGATTCCTCTGCAGACTGTGGTGAGGACCGTGGTGGAGCAGCTGTGCCCCTGCAGCCCATGGGGTCCATGGGGGATGCAGAGCTCCACCCGCAGCTCATGGAGGAGGTGCCCACGCCAGAGGGGGTGGATGCCAGAGGAAGCTCAGTCCAGGTGGGAGACCTGGCTGGAGAGAGAGGGGCCCCCTTGCTCCCAGGCTGGAGCAGCCTGTCCTTGGGCTGCGCCCCGTGGAGGAGTGACCCACACCGCGGTGGTGGTGTGGGTGACTGCGGTGATGCCAAAGACTCACTTTGGAATGTAGTGATGGATTTCTTCCAGCACTTATTGCTGGTTTGATATTGTAAGAGTTGTGTGGACACTAATTGTCATGCCACTGCATAACGAACTACTACAACATTCTAAATTGATATCCATAAGCAGTCTGCATTTTGCTTAGGTTTGTTTGTCGGTTTAGATAATTTCCTGACCATTTTTTGGTCTGAATTTTAAATTTGGTTTCTGTTACTTAACTATAATAACAAAGTGATTATTTGGCATTGCTTGCTCCCTGTTTAGAAATGCAGACTTCTCATTTTATTGGTATTAATCTGCTTATAAAAATTCAAATATTTTTCTAATTGTTAAACACAACTTACTTGCTAATATACTAATGGAACAGAAATACAATAAGGAGAACACAGCTCAAGCAAGATTGTTTTTCTTAATTCTAGTAAGTATTGTGGTATTGGTTTTCCCTCATCTGACTTTGTTTTGTGGTGCATGAATACATAGGAAATACTTTGGTTAAGAGCTAGAAATGACTGACCAGGTATGTTTTAATTTAGGAGTTCTTTTCATTCACAGGGATGCATGGAAAGCCTATTTCTCTCCGGTTTTATGTTCAATCACTGTCTGTTTATCTCATACTTATGTCATTCACTGGCATTCCATCGGAGAGAAATTATCTGAACAAGTAGCTACAGCAGTGACCTTTATGATGGAAATCCTCATAATTTCTTCTATTTCCTGCACCAATATTTGTGAACAATTTATCCTGAGAATTCAATTGCCTTTAGAACTTTATTGTAGTTGCATTTAGCTTTTTTTAAAAAAGTTTTTAGAAGTTTTTTCTACAAGACTTCTGCAGAGTGCTTGTATGGTCTCATGGACTTTTTGTTTGGTTTCTTTTCTTCTTTGTATGTCAAACTAACAAGATGCTTTTCCAGGTTTTTTGCTAATTTGATCTGGAATACAGTTTTCTTCCTTAAAATGCCCTCGGAGGAGAGAAGGTTGTTGGACAAATTCCATTCAGAAAAATTCAATTTATTTCACTTTCAACTGCAAGTTTATTTAAAAATACAACAAACAGTTAAAAACAAATGATAGCCCCAATGATTCTATGTATTTAAAAAATGCTGGAAATAGGTAAAGTACAGTAGTCTGAAATGTGCAGTAGTGAACAATGTATGTTGAAACAGTTCAGATTTTTAAGCAAGTAGATTAAAAAATAAATACAGGTTTATAGATTGCAGTTATAAACCTAAAAGGATGAGTTAAGTTGTTTGTTTGTTATCCTCTCAGTACAGGACAAGTAGTGCTGCAAGAAAAGCCCAATTGAAGCTGACAGATCAGAGGAGGTGATGGGAAATGGTTTAGAGGAGGTTCCTTTGGCCACAGATTCTATAGGAATATGTGCAGACCTGGGGAGTTAACTGCAAAATATTTTGCCTCAAAAACATGTCTAATTTCATTTTTAAAACCCTTCCAGTGGAGGTGAAACTGTCTTATATCTGTGTATTATTTAACCCCAGGAGGGTTTCATAATGGACATCAAAACAGATCAGTTGTGACAGACACTTCCTGAAGTCTGGCAGTAGCTGTTTGCACTCGGGGATCTAGTGACCATCACCACTGCACTGAGTTTCATGCATTTCTCTTCTGATGTCTGGGTAGGAGTCTTTGGTGCCAGTGATAAGATTGGATCATTATGCAAACTTATTTTACTTAAAAAAAAAAAAAAATCCAACACTCGCCTTTTAATTTATCAATTCAAATGTAGACTACTATCACATGAGCTTTGTTTGGTATATTTGACAGGGGAAAGAAAATTTAGAAAAATTACACCTTGCAGCCCAGAATTCAATGGGCAGATTGGATAAGCTGTGAGTATATATTGTATTTTCTTAGTTGTCGTCTTAAGATTGATTTTAGGCTGGAATTTTTCCTAATTAGAAGTAATTTCAGGAGTTTTTTCTCAATTCTCTGACTGCTTGTTTCTTTCCTTCAGGTGCTTAAGACATTTCTCCTCACCATTTCATAAACATTTTATGCCTTTTGGTATTCCTTTGGTATTTGATGATTTGGCATATAGAATAGAATATGCTGAATGGGAAGAGACCCATCAGGATCAGCAAGTTCTACTCCTGGCCCTTCACAGAACACCCCAAATATCACATCAAGTGCCTAAGAGCATTGTCCAAGATGCTTCTTGAATCTCCTCTCCTCTCCTCTCCTCTCCTCTCCTCTCCTCTCCTCTC
>VZTJ01006507.1:997517-1009004 GCA_013397795.1 Orthonyx spaldingii
CTCTCCTCTCCTCTCCTCTCCTCTCCTCTCCCAGTCTCAAGTGTTTGCAGGTGTTGTTTTACTGCATTGCTGTCTGTGCCAGGGTTCTGTGAGGATTTGATGTATACAAACTGTTTGGGAAACCACAAGAAAATGATCATGAATGTCTCTTGTACTTCATCTTCTTGTCCACTGATGTTTAGCTTGTATGCTGCAGGATGCTAGTGCCACAAAACGATGTACTGCTATGGATACTCATCCCAGGCTACTTCGTTATTTACTGCTGAACTCAATATTTTTATTATCAATCACTGTTCTGGACAGACATTTCCAGTGCATTTTTATTTAAAGGTGCTGTTTGGTTTTGGTTTTTTTTCCATTGAAATCTGTCTTCCTCACCATTGCAGTTATCTGCTGAGATGTTTTCAGGTCCAAGCTATCGTTTTTCTGGAGATTTCTGAATTTTGCCACTTGGAGAGAGACATCTATCACAGTAAGAAGTCCTCATACTTGGTTTCCACTTTCCAGATCATCTCTCATCCTGTAAATTTTTATGGTGAGTGGGACTGTACTGCCTGACATGAGTGACATTGTTTTAAGGAAAACTAGGCATCAGAATCCTAGTGTTTGGGGGTATATTTCTAAGGTTTTCTTAAAATCTAGTTAAATATTCTTACTATTTCTTCTACAAATAGGACTCAAAAAATTGAGACACGCTATTTGTTAAAATACTAGGCTTGCATTTAAACTGGACTTTTGGTTTCGCAGTTCTTCTAGAGAACATCTTTAATTGTTTTTCAACAAATCTGTTTGCACTTTTATTGTGTAATAGCATTAATAACACCAGTGACACAGAGCTGGTGGATTCTTCGTGCTCATGGTGATGAAAGTTTGGTTTGTAGCACCTTTGATGTGATTTCATTTTACTGAAATTGTACATTATATATAATTATATTTCCAGAAAATTATTGCAGGTGGAAATCTTGGTTACCAACGAAGTTCCTGTCTTATGTGGAAAGGATTTTTCCAGAGTATTTTCAAATCCATTTATGCTTTTCCTTCACAGATTACTTTCTATCTTCTCTCTTTCCAGTGAGCAGTGTGCTGTGACAGAACCCTTTTGTCTGATTCAGCATGAGATTGATTACTCTGGGTATTTTGGGGACTGAATTTGTCTCCAGGCATAAATTCTGCCCTACACATTCTCATGCTGCTGCTTTTGGCACTGTGCTGCAGCAGTATGTAATCACACTGGGCAGGGTTTTGCATGTTGTGCATGCAACCGTATGTCATAACAAATGGCTTTACAAAAGCCACTGATTTCATCCACAAGGCAGAATTTTTGCTTTGTGAAATTTCTTCCCAGGAAGGAAATCTGACTATTGTGTCTGGACTGAAGTACAAAACATAAGGCTACCAGTTGCTGTCACATATCTTAAAATGTCAGGGGGAAAATAGGGAAGGTTCTTTCTCTTTTTAACAATAGACAACTTTTTGTTCTACCGTTCTAGTTAGATTCTGCTTCAATATTATACTTGGGAATAATCTTCAATATTATATTTAAACAATACAAGGAACAGGTAGGTATCTCACAACCAGTGTTTTAGGCACTTGACCAACTGAGGAAGAGGAGGAAAACTTTGTGTGTGATTGTTTGCTACATAAATTGTTTCTAGGCGTGCATAAAGAGTTTTGGATGACTATGGTAGAGCAAAAACATCATAGCAAGGGTGTCTAAAATGGGCAAGTGAGCACCCAAATCATCCAGATGTGAAGGGAAGGTGAGTCACTGTTGTAGGAATTTCCTAATCTTGTTGCCAACAGTGGTTTTTTTTGCTAACTAGTCTTTGGACAATTTCCCCCCTTCATTTTTAGGTGTGTGGCAATGTAGTGGAAAGTAGGGAATATATGCTTTCTGTCTTGGCCTGTGTGATAACAGACTGAAAACTGATAAATACTGTGAAACTCTGAATTGCTGTTGTGGGTGAGGGTGTTAGTTGTTAGATGGTTGGATCTGTCTGGACACACAGATTTTCCTTGCAGTGCTTAAAATACCCTTGAAAATATGTTTGGCTGTCACAGTGCATTAGAGACAGATAACAGACACAGTATCACCTCTATTTTTTTTATAACTGCACAGTGATTTCATTGCCATTGTGCAAGCTAAGTTGGTGCTCTTTGGTTTTGTTCACTGAATAATGACAGGGCTGCACATTCATCTGCCATGATAGAATAGCAAGTAGTCCACTAAAATATAAACTTTGGAAAATATTTTTGCTGTGGATTTGAGTACTGAAGTTAAATGCAATGAAAGTTCTGACCATAGAGTCAATCGAAATGAAGTGAGGGAAAAGGAATGCGACAAGAGACAAGCAATCTTCTTTTATGGAATTGTCTTTAATATGATGGCCATTGTCTTTTCATAATTTTTTGAAACAGAGGTTTCCTTTGAGTCACTACTTTCCTCTCTTCCAGAGAAAGCAGCTGATGAACTGAGCAAAAACCTCAAATGTGTTTGGGAAACCAAACAGCTTACTCTAATTTTTAGAACACCTACTTAGGTGCATCTGCCAGCAGTGGACAGCGTGAAGTTGTGTAAGGAGAGGCAACTGAAAGTGATGCAAGCCTCACACACACATCCTGCTGGTCATAGGAACTGGTAGATCTGATATTAGTTGAGTCCAAAATATGATACAGGACAGACCTCTAATTATTTTTATTGACACCCATTCTTTTCCTTGAGTAGTATTGTTCTATTGTCAATAGAATTAACATTAGACATTGTTGGTGCTCTGTGACTTTGCTACTGAACATGGGTAGCCTTTTTCCTGTGACTTGAGAGGGAATGCCACATTGAAAGTGTGTGAGACATAGTGAATTTGTGATGCTACATTCCATGGAAAATTATTATTCAGCATCTTCTTTTTCTGCTTTTTGCTTGCTTATACATTCAATTGGACTCCTCTAAAATAGCAGGGTACATCTAGAAGCAAAAATCTTATGTTTCCTTCTAGAAAACTCTCATCTCATATATTTCTTTCTCATAAAAGAGATTTTATTTCACTACCTGATTAGGTTTGACGGTTTCAGCATTTCTGTGCAGATTGCTTGGGAAAAGTGTGTTGGTTTGGCACAGCCTGGTTTTTGGTAGCAGGGGGGCCACAGAGGTGGCTTCAGTGAGAAACTGCTGGAAGATTCCACCATGTCCTGCAGAGTCAATCCCTGGTGGCTTTGAAGATGGACATGGTGCTGGCCAAGGCTGGGCCAATTAGAAAGGTTGGTAACACCTCTGTGATGACAGATTTAAGAAGGAAATCAAAACAAATGGCACACAGTTTTTGCTTGTAGTCAGAGAAGAGGAGGAGGTGAGAACATGTGAGGGGAACAACATGGAGACACCAGGGCCAGTGGAGAAGGAGGGGCAGGAGGTGCTCCAGGAGCTGAGATTCCTCTGCAGACTGTGGTGAGGACCGTGGTGGAGCAGCTGTGCCCCTGCAGCCCATGGGGTCCATGGGGGATGCAGAGCTCCACCCGCAGCTCATGGAGGAGGTGCCCACGCCAGAGGGGGTGGATGCCAGAGGAAGCTCAGTCCAGGTGGGAGACCTGGCTGGAGAGAGAGGGGCCCCCTTGCTCCCAGGCTGGAGCAGCCTGTCCTTGGGCTGCGCCCCGTGGAGGAGTGACCCACACCGCGGTTTTGGGAGGGCTGTGTGCCTGTGGGAGGGACTCGCGCTGCAGCAGTTTCGGCAGTGCTGCTGCTCATGGGATTTTGGAGCCACACTGGAGAAGTTCCCAGAGAACTGTCTCCTGTGGGAGGGACCCCACGGCCTCACAGGAGAAAGGACTTCTCTCCCTGAGCAATGGAAGAAGAACTGGAGTGATGAACTGACCAACCCCCACGCCCTATTCCCTTGTGCTGTTGGTGGGAAGGAGGGAGGGACTGCGGGAAGAGGGTGTTTTAAAAGGCTTATTTTACTTCTCGTTATCCTCCTCTAATTCTGTTTAGTAACAAATCCACTTTGTACCTTTAAGTTGTGCCTGTTCTGCCCTTGGAGTGTTTTCTCTTGGTCCTTATCTCAACTCATGGAGCCTTGTTAACTTTTTTCCCCTTCTCTCCTCTGTCCAGCTGTGGCAGGGGAGGGGGAGCGAGTGACTCTTGTGTGTGCCTGGCATTCAGCCAGTGTCAAACCATGACGGAAAAGACAGAACTCTATCAATTGTAGTCAAAAATGCTTTTTTTTCTGTAACTGTCATAACAGCATTTGGGCTAATTGATTCTCAGAAGAGTAATGACATCAAGCATTGTGTAAGAAATATTCATGAAGCAATCTGTAAAAACCTAGATCTGCCTTACTCTCCCAGTAAACCAGAAAAATTCATCTACTTAAAAAGAATGAAAAATAAGACATCATTAGAGATTCTTTTAAGTGTGATTTGAGGTTAGTTGGAATTCCTTTATGTGTCAACGAATTTAAACCTGGCAGAACTCCAATTCCAAGAGGGTTTTTTTTCCCTGCACATGCCCTTGGAAAAGGCCAGAGAAATTTTGAGCATATAGATGAGGGAGAATTGCAGTACTAGGGGAGAGTACAAGAAAACCATAGGAATATCAGAGAGAATATAACGGCTGTGTGTGAAGCTATTCATTAAGAAAATGGGATGATTGAGACAGCTGATGGGTTAAGTTCCAAAAAGTGGACACTGCTAAGTGTCGTGTTGTATGATGCGTGAAGATTTTAGCATGTTCCATAGACCTAACAAATGGAGTGTGATCTGGAAGCTGCCTTACAACTTGTGATCTTTGTGATTTTCCGTGTTGAGTCTGTACAGAACTCGCCCCTTGTTGAAAGTGTATTGAATGTGGGGGTGTGGTACGTGTAGTAAGCAAACTTCAGAAGAAGTCATCTGCCACATGAAGCCAAAATGAAAAAAGGACTTTTTGAAGGGAGATTTTGGTTTGCAGGACAGAAGAATCCAAAGCATCAGGGTGTTCCAGGTGAGCTACAGAAGCATGTATCTCTTTCTTAGTGTGTGGCCCTATGAATCAGCAAAGGAATTTGTAAAGGATGTCATCTGGACCATTCAAATCTTCCCCTTAGCCACCATATAGGTCTTTTTCCTTTCTTGAATTTGCTGATAGACCAGGCTAGAAGCATAGCAGGGAAGATACTGGAAAATGGGAACACTAAATGGAGGCTGAAGATAATGAGGATAATTGGCTTTCGTCTGATGGACTATTTATTTGCTCTGAAATTTGTGTAGATTGCAAGAGCTTGTTTGCTTTCTTCTTGGAAAGAGAGTCATATTTCTGAATCCCCAAAATGCTTCCTGTTCTGTGAGCTCAAGAACTTTTCATTTATCTACTTGATAAAGCAGCTGGGGGTAAACTTTGGGTTTTTTCCTGAAGAACACAAGTATTTTGAGTTCTTGCTGCAGCCTGTGTTAGGAATGCTCCTTAGTTATGAGAACTTAAGCATTTATGCCTATAGCAAAAATGTCATACATGTCTTCATGGGATCCTGCTGGGTTTTGTTTGTGCACAAAATATTGTGCTAGCCAGAGCTGTGCTTGCTGCCTTCTGTGCTGACATTGTTGTGTTGTTGTTGCTAACGATGTGGTGCTGTCTCATTCTGCTGACTGTGTGCTAGACATCTGCTGACTGCGGTTCGGATGTTTCACCCACTGAGCTGAAGAGTTTTGGGATCACTGGGGCATGATCAGGAGCACTTGACAGCCACAAGGTCTCAGCAGGGGAACTGTGGAACGTAGGCCAAGGCTGACATAAGGCCTGTCATGTTGTTATAGTTTAATTTGCTTATGCCTGCACCAAGGCAGTTGCCTCAACTCTAGGCTTTATTATTTTTACTCTTCTTTAGAGAAACTTTAGTTAGAATGGCAACGGCAACAGGCTTGTTATGTATAGTAAAGAGGTCAAACACGTGGAATCAGCTAATATCGGGTTTCTTCTAAATCCATCACATGTTTTAGGATTTTAGTATCTGCCTCACTGTTACCTCTTCACTAACAAGAAGTTGAAACATAAAGGTTTTATGATGTTTTACACCCCTTAAGGAAACCATTTAACTAACAGACAAGTAATCCCTACTTTACTTGCTTGCAAAATCCAACAGTGCCCTGGATTTCATTGTTTGGCAACATGCCTAAGTTATTTGTTGTCATACCCCACTCTTTCCATGTTTCTGTCTTGTTTCTCCCAAGGCATGTTAGCCTACTCAGGCACAGAATAAATCCTTAGATGTGCAGGTGTGAACATAGGAAGTGGTAATACATATAAACGCTGAACTCCATCCCAGATTGTCACCTGGTTTCCCTGCTAAAGTCGTCTCATCTTCTGCTGTTGTGTATTTCAAAACAAGACTTGGCTGAAGCAGCACTGTCTTGAGTTCCTCCTTCCTGGCAGCCATTGACTTTTCACAGCCATTTGAATTTTTCTGAGCTGCCACAGCTGATTTTATTGAAGCTGGAGATATCTAAGTGTTAGACACTTTGAATGTGAATCAGAGCTTAATCCGTTTGCTGCACATACTCATGCTGGAATGCCACTTAGTATCACAAAAGCTGATTGAGTGGAGACATTTCAGAGCACACTCACCTATGTGGGGTGTTAGTGCAGAGATAGTGGGGCCACACGGAAGTTGTTGATGCTCTGTGTATGTGGTGAACACATATTAAGAGGCAAAGGTGGTTCCATGAGACTGATTTGTTGCTGTCAAGGCTCATTCATCATGTCTCTCTACAACTGTTGTATGTACAGGTGCTTGCTGGTAATTGTGGGAGAGATCATAAATATACTGCCAGCCTTCACAGGAGAAGAAAACACGGTTGTAAGTCTTTCTAGTGGCAGGAATCTGCATACTTGGCTGTAGACTATAGCTCCATTTAGTTCTCCGGCAGCAGCCAGCCTTGGAAGCCTAGGGAAAAGTGTGAGGACAGATGAAAGGAATTTCTTTTGCATGAATTTGTCCAGGTGCTTTGTGTCTGTGTATAAACCCGTGGGGTAGAATCTCCTGCTAGTGAGTCCCACGCTGCAGCTCCGCCTCATACAAAGAATGTGCAACGCTTTTATCGAATCTGCCTCCTGGTATTCAAAGATTCCATGCTCATTGGCTTTTGTGTTAGAAAGATCAGTGAATAATTGTTCTCTGGCCATCATCTGCAGTTTTACAGATCATTTTAGAAGCCACTGATATATTTCTTTCTGATTTTCCATTAGCCTCTTTTGTCTTTCCCAGTTCTACTAAGTCCATTTTCTGATACATTGGTAAGAACTCTGAAAAAGTCTCAGAGATATTTTTTTTTCTGGTTCTTGGTTCTTTTCACGACAATTCCTAGCTTTCTACTTGCCTTTTAGATTACTCCTAAGCAAGCTTTTTTTCATAAAACCACATGCAGCTAACTCCCAGATTCTCATCTCGAGTGATAACAGCTACTTTAGGCCTTGTCAATATCTATAGAACATATGTAAACTTAAGTAAATTTTTGCATTATGTTAGTTTTCACTGAATACTTTAGCCTTTATATCACTCCTTTATCCTGCAGTTCTTCGGTTAGCTTTTGGTTTTATGTGCTTTTATTTTTATAGCTGTCATTAGGCAACTGAATCAGACCTAAGGGTTACTAAGCTTAGTATCCTACCTCTGATGTCTGTGTTAGGAAAGAGATGTTCATATGTGTTCTTATTTTCTTACAGTTGACAGGGCATATGATGCCAGACAATAAAGAGAAGCCCATAATTCTGTGAGATTGAGTTTAAATTATTTTAAAAATAGTTGTGGATTTATTTTGACCCTCAGGTAATTTTACAAGATCGCATTTCATCTTCCCCTCACCCCTCAATGAGTGAGATTAAGTTCTGTTACACAGTGCTTTCTAGCTGAGATGAGTTTCCTAAGTCAAGTTCTATGAAACCTTAATCAGCCCTTTGGATTTGTAAGTTCATGGTGCATCAGATACTTATGCTGTTGTTCTCTAGGATTTTTTTTAAAAGAAACTTGTACTCAAGAGTTGCTTGTATTGTTCTTTACACGTGAACTGTTTTTTTCCATAATGTGGTGAAACTCTGGAAAATGATTATTTCCAAAGTACAGATTAGTAGTTTACTTTGTAATATTCATGGCAGGGGGAAGCAGAAGCGTAAAAATGTATCTTGGAAAAAAAAATAATTACAGGTGAACAGCTCCTGGATTACTGTTTTCAATATGTAATGTAAACTTCTGCAGTTTGGCCTGAGGTAACTCTTACCTGAGTGCTCCTATGGCATATTGCTTAAGCCTTGAAAAACTACAACCTCACTCCCTTCCAAAAGTGCTGCACATTTTCCTTTAGCAGGTATTTTTAAGTTGCTAAAAATTATTGAAGAAGAAAATAAACATACCTTCAAAATAAAGCAACAGACTGATATATAATGTGATGTCTAGATAGGTTTTCAGTGGAATATTTTCTGTTTTTAACCATGCAGTAGTCTGGGCACTGAAAAGCTGCCACTGTGATTCAAGGTTGAAGAAGAATTTATGTCTTTCATTAGAATTCTTGATCTTGTGGAAGGGAACTTTACTGCAACTCCAGTGCATATGTCTGTAGGGATTTATGATTTTATTTAATCCTCAAAGAGAAAAGAGGGAGGGAGAATTCATAATGGGCTTCTTACAGATTAGAAATCCTTGTAGCCTAGGCAAAAGGATGGTCTACTCCTTCATTTTACATTCATCTCAGACTCTCAAATGAGTAACTGTTACAGCCATGATTACACTTGACTCACAGTCTTGGCTTGTGTGGGCCAGGTATTTCTGAAAGCCTTGTGCTTAAGGAGGCCAGGAGAATCATCAGAGCACCTGAACAGAAGTTTTGTTCCTGCTTCAGTCTTTGAATGAAGTATTAGAAGGCAGTGCCTAACGTGTTTCTCCTCTCTCAGGTCTTGAATGTTTTGGCATCAAAGCTCTGTACTGCCAGCATAGCTCTGCTGTGGGGGTGTCTGAGTGTGAATTTCTCTGCTGGAGCTGCACCTCCCTGCTCTGGGGGGCTGTTGCTCTCAGGCTTCCAACAGAACAGAGGCTCACGGCTGCTGTCACTGCTCTGTCACTGAGTAGGGGCCTGAATTATTGTTTGGCCAGTCGGTCAATGAATAAGTAAAGGGAGTATCAAATTCAGATTTAGGTCTGAATGCTTCTGCATTGAGCCATATTCAGTTCCTGACTGCATTATCTGTTCGAGTTGTATAGAGTGCAGGACTGTATTTAGCTGAGCTCTTTATAAAATACTTCTTTCTTATCAAGCCGTGTTAAAATTATTTACGTGTATTAACTTTTCTTGAGTTAGCAGTAATCGTTCTCTGCATGTTTGTTATTTCTTACTAGGCTAGGTCAGCTCAGCACAGAGAGGTGGTGCTGAGGAAGGGATTGCTGCTGAACTCTTAGTTATGCAGAGAATGAAGCAGAGCATTTTCTTGCCAGGCTGAACTCCTTCCTGGGCTCTCACAGGAAGCACACAAAGGACATTTGTAACTGATAGACAGATTCATTTTGACTTTTCCCTTTAAACAGAAGAGTGATGATATTTTCTGGATGATCACAGGAAGTTAAAGTGTAAACTTGTCACTGGGTGTCACTGTTACACCACAGGAACCTGGGTGAAAGTGGGTTTCTCTGACCTTAAGGCCTCAAGTACAAGTGGCAGAGGCACACAGCATTGGTGTGAATGTGGAACCAGTTTCTGTAAAGAATACACTACAAGAGTTTTGTTTACGGTGCCAGCAGTGCTTATCAACTCCTTGGTGTTTCCTGACGTGCCCAGATTTGAGCTCTGAGTGCTATTTCCCTCTGGTTTTTTTTGCATTTGTTGGGCTGTTGGAGAGCTGCTGCCTGTTTTTTGTGGGCATCACTGTTCAAAAAATGTAAACATTCAAATCATACAATGGAAAACTGAGAGGTTTGCTAGAGGACTTCTCACCCATTCCGCCACCCCCAGTAGGTAAATTATATCTTGAATTGTCCCTGACTAATGTATTTTTAAAACTGATGGTCAGTTTTCTTGGCTATCTTTTCCAGTACTTAATCACTCTTCTCACAGAATTTTCTTAATAGCAAACTTGATGTCCTTTTCTGGAATTTCTGGTTAAGTCTTCTTCCACCTAGCAGGAACTGAGAACTAAACCATCCTTTCTGCTTTGCTTCAGACTCTTAAGGGATTATTTTGGGGGTTTGGAGTATGTTTTCAGCTAAAAATCAAATACATACATATATCAGGAGGGAATGAGAATTTTGGAACCTTCACAAGCAAGATAATGTACCACAGTTCTTGCAAAGTAAGAACCATGCACACTATTAAAATGTTAATTTTGTCTGTATTCTAGTAAAGGAGGGGGGTGAATCAAAGTAAATTAAAGGTTTTTATTTAATATTTAAAAACTTTTGCCGGTAATTCAAGCTTTACCATATTCTTTCATTGTTGTCATTCAAACAAGACGAAATCCCCTATAGTTCCAAATATCTGGCTCTGTTTTTTCCCATTTTATTTAAAATCGGGGCATTTTTCCTGTGTCTTGTAACGCAGAATATTACATTTTGGAAGAGGGAGGGAGGGAGGAAGATTTCTTCAACTATTGTGTAATACTAGAGCATCCAGTGATGTGAACAGTACCAGAATTCCGTTCTGAACGTCGGCAGTTGGAACAGCAGGTCAGGTCACACCTGTGGTACAAATCCTTTGCAGAATGGAATAATTGCAAAGTCTGTAGTCTCACTGAGAAAAAGATTACTTTGTTTGTTTATACCCCACCCCAGAATTTGGTTTTTGTTCTCTCCTGAACAGTCTCACAGTTCTGCAGTGTACTTCTAAAGTGCAGCACCAGAACCCTGAGGCATTCTCCATCCAAGGTGTCACCAGTGTTGGGCAGGGAGACACTTTTGCTATAATAGATACAATATTTCTGTATGTGCCCATTAGTGTGACTTTCTTTGATTGATAATTTTGAAGGTTGAGTGCTTGAAAACATGTCACTAAGGCTTATCTTTTGGTTTGCTTCATCCCCAAGATTCCTCCTGTACCAAATATCTCATTCTGATTTTAGCACAGTTGATTCTATTTGCTGAGGAATAACATCCTGCGTTTCTTTTTCTTGATTTTTTGGTGTGTTTGTGTGACAGTTTAAGATAAATATGAGTTACAATACTGATTGCCAAAGAGCTTGCAACCCCTACTGTTAGAAGTGATTTGAAAATTATACGTAGTCTATTCCTTCATCTAAGCTAGTCATGAAATTACTGAAAAATGCAAATTCCGAACAGGCTTCTGTGGATTACCTGGCAGTGAGCTACTGGGAACTGCTAGAATTGTGATTTCTGAACTGGTTTGCACCCTGATTTGCAGCGTGCATATTATGTGAATCAGCATCAAAAGGCTTGTGCATGCTAAAGCTAAAGCTTGGGACTCCCATCTTTTTCTTCTCTTCTACCTTTTTAAACCTAGGGTGTTTTGCCTTTTTTTTTTTTTTTT
>VZTJ01006507.1:1009104-1064043 GCA_013397795.1 Orthonyx spaldingii
TTTTGTTTTGTTTTGTTTGTTTTTGTTTTCAAAACTCATCGCCACCTTGATAAGAACCCACAGATATTTGCTGGTGGCTCTGAGAATACTTGAAATACTTCTCTACATCCAGCATACTACACACACCATAACCCTGATGTAATAAATGCAAACACAGAATTAAAAAAATGTTTACAACACCCCAAACTGAAATTTTACAGTTGTTTCATGATATCACAGGCTCATGGTAACACTCAAAGACAAATTCTTCACTTCAACTGGCATGACATTGATATCTGAATCTGAGTCTTTTTTAAACAAAAGTTTCATTTTCACCTTTTCTTGCCTGTGATATTAGAATTTCCTTTTTTACTGTTGCATAGAAGCAGGAGGAGTTGCACAGGAAAGACATGAGTAATATTTTGAGGTGGCTGGGAGGATTTTAACCACTAGAAAAAAAAATGCACACATTTAAACATTCAACAGTTTATAGGTATTGATTTTTGTGTGAAGTGATCAAACCTGCTTGGTTTAATTGCTGACGTTGTAACACATTTAGTTGCATTCTATCCTTTCCTTAAGGTTAGATATTTGCAGGTCATTTGGTGGAACTGTGCATCTTGGACTGGATTGATGAGGCCCATGCTGTGATGGTCAAATAATTGTCCATAACACTTGTTGAAAGCCTTCTAGTTAATTAAACACCATGTTTATTGTTACTATAAATGGACACATGCTTTTATTTCTTCCTTGTTAATTGTCCCACATTTATCAGCACTGGTTGACTCCATGCTCTTGAGATTTCCTAGTTTACTGAGGAAATTTTAAATTATTTTCCCAGAAAAGGGGATTAGGACCAACGTTTTTGTCAGTTGCACTGACAGCTGATCCTTTTTGCACAAGCATATTACATCGACCTGATTAGTTTTTGCATTCAACTCCCTTAAACACAGAAGATTGTATTCCAGTAGAAGCCAATCATGTTAATTACATTTGAAGAGTCTGCATATTCAAAAGCCATTGCTTGTTTTATGGATAGCAAAAATAAACACCATATCTTTTTAATAATTTTAAGTGGGTCACTTTCAGGACTGTATCTGTTTTAAATAAATTATCATATTGTTAAAGGCCATGGGCAAAAGCTTTTTATTAGTAATGTGACAATTCGAGGTTTATTTTGTTTTATAAGGAGCACAATATTTGTTTTTGAAATCACTACCAGCCAAACACTTTAAATACATGATAGTATTTCTCATCAGGATTCTGGGAATTCTACATACTGTGGGTAGGTAAGAAGCCCTTTTTGGATGACAATGCTGTAATTAGCAATTTGAGATTCCCAAACTGCTCAGAAAGCAAATCACAATAATGGATATAAGGGATATAACTGAATAATAAGGATATAACCATCAGAGGGTAGGATTAGACTAGATATTAGCAAGAAATTCTTCCCTGTGAGGGTGGAGAGGCCCTGGCACAGGGTGCCCAGAGAAGTTGTGGCTGCCCCTGGACCCCTGGAAGTGTCCAAGGCCAGGCTGGACAGGGCTTGGAACAACCTGAAATAGTGGAAAATGTCCCTACCCATGGCAGGGGTGGCACTGGATGGGCTGTGAGGTCCCTTCCAACCCAAACCGTTCTGGGAGTCTGTGATCAGATGAACACCAATAGAAGAAAAGAACTCTAGAAAGTGAATGGAGTTTTCCTGCTCCATTTCCTACTCCATGGAGTTTTCCTACTTGTGCATCTGGCATAAAAAACGTTGATGTCTAGCATTTGTTCTGTTGTGGTCAAAGGGCAGATGGGGTTTCTGTGCTTTCAAACAAACTGAAGAGTGGGGGGAAACCTTATTTCATGTTTGCTTCCATCTCACTTGAGATGCGCATTTTCAGAATGCGCAGACAACGAAATCCGAGGCAAATGATCTTAACATTATTCATTCATGGTTTTGGTTATGTGCTTTGGAGGAAGGGTGAGGTGCATTTCCAGACTCGTTTTTTGCAATAGTTCCTCAGATATTTGAAGGATATTGTTAAGAAAGGATTTGGGACTGTTTATCTTTCTCTGAATTGTCATAGGGAATTGTTCTTCCTCCTAGAGACAGGCTCACAGACATTCACAGAGACGTTAAAAAAAAAAGAAGTATACTTTTAAAATTAACATATTTTTTCATGGACACAAAATAACTTTTACTACAAAAATGTTCTTGTCAAAATAGTTGGGTATTTTTGGCCTCCTCTTTCTCCTGCACAATGCATTTGATCTTTGAGGTATACAAGTCTAACTACATTTCACAGCAAGTTGCAAGTAAGGAGGAGAAAAAACCCTCTAATTCTATTTACATTTTAGTTAAAGATGAGTTTGAAAATTTGGATTAGACTTTAGGTATCCTGCACTGTATTTTTATCATCAGACCTGCTGTTGTCCAGGCTACATTTGTTTTAACAGGATAAGGTTTAAATTTGGCTCTTTGAGAGTTTGGCACTTCTGTGTGTTCTTTTTCTGCATGGTCCTGCATGTGCTGTTGCAAATTGTCATTTGTGCACTTTATGAGATTGTACAAAGCTCTTTCCAGGATCATCTGGGCATTGAAATTCTTCACAGAGATTTCTGAGGATTTTCAGTTTAGCATCAAAAAAAGAAAATTATACAGTGGTTAGTCTTAACTCTTGAATCTGTGAACTGAAAATTGAACTTACGGTATGAGGTACATTTTTATGTTGTTATCTTGATTAAAAGGGGGTTTATTGAAACCTTCTTGATTTTATAATATGCTATAATATGTGCAATATGCTTCAGAATTACAGTTAATAACCTCTGTAAATCCTAACATACCTGAATGTTCACAGCCTCCTTTGCCTCTGGGAATACATAGTGATCTTTTGTGTGTGTGTGTATTTAATCTGTTTTAACTGAGACGAGATGTAGAATAGGACTGATGTACAAATTAATGCTTCCAGCCTCTGCTGAACATACATGAATCATAAGTAAAAAAGGCGAGGTATAAACGAATAATTTTAACTCTATTCAGTTTCAATTAAGAGTCAAGGAAGAACACTATTCCATTTTTATGGATTCAGTTCTGCAGTAGAGTCACATAAAGCCTATTTACTTCCTTTTTTGCTTGACATCTGAAAACTAGCATTATCAAAACTGAAATATTCATTTACAAAGCATGAAGCATGCAGTCCATTTTGCTAGGTATTTAATGGAAGCATACTTTTCAAGTACCCAAAATTTTCGTTTTGAAAACCTTCAGTGACAAATGTTACATATCCCCGTGGAGGGAGCTGTTATAATCAATTATTAGTATGACTAACAGTCTTTTCATTGATCAGAATGTAATAAACACTTCACCTACCACTGCCTTGGAACATGGTCAAAGGTCTATTGAAATGTCACTGAAAAGAAGTGACTTTGGAGTCTTCAGGCACCTTTGGATAATCCTGGTTTTCTTCTGAGAAAGTGTAGGAGCAATATGGCAAGCAACTGATTCCACTGTAGGTTTACAAATCCATGTATTTTTATGTTTAGTTCTGATTGTCTGAAAAATATTATTGTACTGTGGATTTTTTTACAAGCAAAAATGAAGTAGAATTAGAGATTTGAATGATGGCTCTACATGCAAGAAGCAAATTTTGGTAGCCTACAATACAGGAAATGAGATACAAAATACTTTCCAGAGTTTTATTGTTTGAAAATGTTTGCTTGATTTACACAGGTTACAAAAAGATAACTCATATGCATCCTAAGAAATAATTTCTGATCTTAGATTCTGATTACCTTGGGTTTGGTTACATATTATGTCTTCTGGTTTGTTTTAGGAAAGTTGAAAATTAGTCTGATGAAAATTCTATTGTGATGTTCATAAAATAAACAGTTCAGATGTGAAGCCAGAAAGAGTTACATGACATGGAGTAGAATAAACTGTTCCTTTTTTTTTTTTTTTTTTTCTGTAAATAATAGTTCAAATAGAGTAAAAAAATGTGATTTCTGATTTCTTGCATTTACTCTTGAGAATTACTATTTTCCTACATGGGGCATAAAACAAGGCCAAGGGGAAAGATAGGTCAAAAGTATCAAGAGTACTTGTTCCATTGTTATCTATTTAAACTGTTTTTAAAAAGGAGCAGTAACTTCAAGTGTAGACAGTGAATAATCATGCTTATTTCAGATTTTCTGTGATATAAAATTTCAGATGTGTTGACTTTTGAAAATATTAAGCAACATTTTGAATACAAGCACAAATAAGTAGAAGGACCATGTTTTTATATCTGTGTTATAAGGAAACACACAATCCAGGATATAAACTAGAATTTCTGAGAACCTCAGACTTATCAGCCACCTTAATATTTACACAAATGCACTGGACAACAATGAATATACTTTCCCAATAATTTTCCAATGCTGTTCCTTTTTCTTTGTTGACAGGTGTCAGAAAAGCACTGGAAAAAGAGATCTCACTGCATGGCAGTGCTGTTTCGTTTGTTGTTGAGAGACAGGAGCTTTTCAACTGTTCTGTAAAAGACTCTGAAACATTTATGTTTTGAAATTTAAAGGGCTGATAACACAAGTAGGGCCTAATGTCTTTTGTGACAAGAGAAATCACAGGTGTAAGAGCAGTTTTCCATTCAGCATCTTCTAGGTTGTAGGACCACACATACACTTACAAAATATTTGAGTATCAAAGGTGCCTGTGCTCATATCCCTTATTTATTTACTTAATGACACCTCTTGTATGACAAGAAGCATTTAGCTGTAGATAAATTTAATTTTATCTGTAGTATTTTTTTTCTATAGAAAATACTAAGGATTTGGTAAGGATAGAAACAGTAAGATAAATACATCTAGTAAGATGCTGTAAATTATGGGACAGATTGAAGTTTTTGTTTGGCTCCTAGCTTTATTGTCTTAATTAACTTTTCTCAATGTTTGTATGAAATCTCAAAACATAAGACAGTATTGTTCCTATTAATTTCTTGTATTTCACATAATGGCATAAACATTTTGCTTCATGTAAATCAATATTGAAGTATAGTAGAGAATTATGTAGAAACAACTAAAGGTATCTGTCATACAGAATCAGGTAATTTTACTCTGAGCATTACTTACCATATAATAGAAAAATTATTCAATGATGACTTGTTAGTATAGAACAGATTGTTGTTATTCATACAGAGAGGGATATTATGTGCAGAGGAAGAACAATATTTTCAGTTAGTGATACTTTCCATGTGCTTGTCTCTGCAATGCTGTTGCAATCCATTATTAATATTGTCAGTTTGTATTATTTTGTGTAATAGTCAGACCTGCATCCGCTGTTCACAGAGGATTAAAATTAAATATATGTTAAAACAAACAAATAAACAAGGGAAAAAACCTAAACCAAACAACAGCAAAAAATCATGTTAATTTGAAGCCAAAGCAAAGACCAAAAATTGCTAGATGAGGCCAAAGCCAAAACTGTTCAAGTATTGTGTTCATTCTTACTCCATTTCCTGACACCCTCTTCACAAAAGAGCTTGTTTGTTGATCTTTGTACTCCCACTCACTGTTCCTCAGCCCTGCACTGTATGTTTGCCATCAGTCTCTAGAGTATCTGACCCAGTGTTGTTCAGTAGGTGTCTGAAGAAAGGGGTATGTGAATACAATTAAATAAAAGAGTCTGACTTGACAGTTTCAGCTTGTAGGTTTTTTTATTGCATTGGCAGTGTTTATATAACTGCTCAAAGGAGGCTTTTTCTATGTACATGTTTGCACGTTTTACTTCTAAAATTCTTGAAGCCATCGTTCTTGGAGAGTGCTTACATAGCACTTGTGAACCCTTGATTGATGAGGAGAAAAGCCCTGTTAGTGAATCATGGGGAAAACATTTCATAATGAACTGGTCTTTTAATGAGGGTCACCACCGTCTTTGCAGTGGCTGGAAGGAAAGGGATGGAGGAGAGAGATCCTGTTGTGTTGCAAAACTCTTTGCGAGACACAATAGTGGGGGAACAGCTCAGACACTGGCCTTTGTGTGCAAATTTCCCACCAGAGCTAAACAACCTTTTTTTTTTCTTTTTCTTTTTTTTTTTTTTAATTTAATTAAGTGGGTTTGGAGTCCAGCACTGGCCTAACAAGCACTTCTTCATGAATGAAAGGTTTGTCTCTGGCAGTGAGGCAAGGCTCTGAACAATGTCAACAGCAATTACTGCCAGCTTTGGCCACTCCAACAGCTCCTGAGAACAGGAGGTGCTGAGCAGGCAGAGCGCAGTGCAGTGCTGCCAGGAAAGTGCTGGGGGTAGTCTTGGCCTACGTTACAGCAAACTTGTCATCCCTGCACCCAAGGTTTTAACCAAAGCTGGGCCTCTCTTGGGAAGGATTTGTCTAAAGCTGTTCATGCAATTGGAGAGTTTTCTAGCAGATGTGACACTCATTGGTGTGAGGGAGCTTGTAGGAACCTCTATGACAAGAAGAGGTGATGTTCGCTGGGGAGAGGTATGGGTGCAGTCAATTATCCCAGAAATGGTGAAAATAATTCACTGAAATGTAAAGGGATGCATCCCTGAAAGTTGTAGCAATCCCTTTTATGAACCCCAGATCTTTCTTAATTTGTATTCCAATTTGAATGGAACTTAATGGGGACTTAATGATGTATTTCTGTGTATCTTTCCTTCGCTTTGCTTTCGTTAGGGACAGAGCTCTTGTCATAGGCTTTATCTTTGGAAAACTGAACTCTATAGCACTGACGTGAACTTTTCACTTGATAAATAGTTAAAACCAAACATCAAACCCACAAATTTCTGTGTTAGGGGAAAGCATGCAGTAGCAGTAATCTTGCAGCTCCCATGCAGCCTGCTGCCCTGAGAACACCTGTGCTGCTAGTTTGGCAGACCATGTTCTAAGTAAAAGTCATTATTCAGTCGATGTTCTGTAGGAAAGTATGTGTTCTATGGCATAATCTGATATGAATTGAAATTGGTGATGGCATGGTCAGTGCTCAGTAGCCAACACATGCTCCACTTTGCATGAACAGTTCACAGTGTAAAGAGTCTGTGATTATTTATTTAAACTGTAGGAAGTTTGCTGATGTAACGGTACCACCATGTTTCCTGCTCATATTCAGTCCCATTTCATTCTGTAAATGCCCTGAGAGTTCTTGCCAGGATAAAGAACAATTCTGTGATGCAGTTCTGCACAGTGTCACTCCAATCTCAGAGAAACCAAATGTTGCCTGAAATTGCTTCTTTTTACTCACATTTATGAATGCAGCTACTGACTTGGGTTGATTCCTGTCAGTTTAAAGCCCTGGCAGTGCCATTTAAAACCTGACAAGTTGCACAATGAACTGCCTGATCACCAGCGTGATGTAGGCATTGAGAAGTTTCTTCGGGGGCGTTTTCACAAGCTGATCAATGTGAGAAATGCAACTCTCTAAATTAATGTAGTGCTTGACCTGTATAAGGCTTTGAAATTTCTCCAGTTAATGATTATAACACCCTCAGAGTGTCAGTCAGGGGGTTTTCACCCAAGGTGACAATTTTATTGGTTTATTTTAGTTAGGTTTTTGTAACGGATTTTTGTAGTAATAGTTCTCTTGGTTAGATTATCATCTAATAAGACAAAAGTTCAGGTTTTTATTTAAAAGTGGGGGAAAATATAGCAGGCATTACCAGTATGTTCCCAGAGGAGTAGCAGATCTGTTTGCTGATATCATTTTTTGTAATTATTACAAAATTTATTCAAGTTTCCAGATATAATTTCTTCCTCTCAACTCCTTGTGGATGAATGTATTTTGAGAGGTACAGTTGTATCCCAATTACTCCTCTCAGAACAGCAGCACTGAGTGTCAGTGCCTAATCTTTTTTTTTTTGAAAGTACTCTGCAGCTATGTCCTCGTGATCATGCCAAACAATTCTGATGCTTGCCTTTTCCTTTAAGTAGAGTGTTGCTGCACCCACATAAGCTAATTTTTGACACATTAAGTCAATACTCATGGCAGGCAGTTTTCTTCTATTAGCAGCTATTTCTTTTCCATGTTGATGTGCACGGTGTTACACTGTGCTGAACACAGCTGGTCACCAACGTTCTGGCTGAGAAGCAAGAAGCTTTTTTTTCATAGTTACGATACACTGTCCACTTTGTCACAAACTGCAAATACTTCAGGAGACTTTTTATTTTCTGGCTTAATGTGAAACCCCTGCTTCTTTTTTTTGTTGTTCTGTGCTCTGTGTTATTGTTTATGCTGTGCTGTGCAATGCCTTGTCTCAGGCATTACAGAGAAGCAGGAGAGCACACGGTGCCTGCAGCTGCACTCTGTGGGGTCCGAGGGCAGAAGTCTCCTTGTTCCCCTGGTCACCCTCGGGGGATTTAAATGGCAGTGGAATGTGAGATAACAGCTTCTGTTCCTCCTCAAATGCCTAATCTCATCAGTGTACCCACGGAAAGGAAATTCTAGAAGAAAAAAAGTGCTTTTTTTTACTTGTTTTGAGTACGTAGATGAGAAACAAGTTTGCAGTACATGAAAAGTTTAAGGTGCAAGAACTGAATAGAATACACAAAACCGGGAAAACCTCTGGAAGTAGAATCATAGATGTGAGTAATTTAATCAGTGGATGCATAGGACGAGGAAAGAACTGATGTGATCTTTTATGAAGTTTAGCTACAAGACTGTTTTCCATATTAACAAAAAAAGCAGCATTTTGCTCAAATGTGAGGGCCTAGGGTTAGGGTTTGTCTGTCTACCTTGTCATAGAGCAGAAGACTTTTGTCTTGAACTTTAACATAGTATTTCTGGAGTGGCAGAATACACCCTCTGAAGCACAAACTTTAACAGAGTTAGGACTTTCACATGTGGATGAAAGACAAGTTCGAGTGCTTCTTGGAATTTTCTAGAGTTTTAGGGTTTTTAGTATAGACAAAGTGAATCATTCAGAAAAATTATTACCCTGAATTACTTGATTTTTGTAAATAAATTCTTCTTATAAAATGCTTAGTATTTTGTAGAGTTGAAAAAAAAAATTCCCACGTGTATCTGATACCTTCAGTGAAGTTTCTAGGGTATCACATATAAAACAGATTGTTCCCAGTAAACAGAAAGCATATATTGTTTCCTTTTTCTTTTATGTGCACTTTATTCTTACTCCATTTAATAGGTAAAATATCTGAGCTGAGAAAGTGTTGTAATTATTTTGCTATCACAATGAGTCAGTGAAACTGAAATTTTTGTTCATATCTGGTAGCGTTTTACAGTCAGTTCAGCAGAAGCTAAAAAATTAATTTTACTTCAACACCATGACTAGTTTGGGGGCAGCTTTATGCATATGGCAACTATATGTATATATACAGAAAAACTTGTGGCTGTAGGTGACAGTGCATGGTGCTCACGGTACATAAATCCCTGTGTCAGGATGTGCGTTTTTTATGGAGCAATTTGTAGATAATCTAGCAGGTAAAAATTTTAATTTAAATGATCTCCAGCATGGACATTAACGTGGAAAAAAATGCAAGAATGTAGAAACAGACAAGTGTCAGGTCCATGTGCTGCCAGACTCAATTCTCTGATTTCTTATTCCTGGTTTCTTGGAAGACATGGTGAGGGCTTGTTTGTGACCCACTTTCATCTGGAGGTGTGTTGCCCTTCAGGGTACCACGTCAAGAGATAAACTGAGTCCTTGTGTCCCTTGCACTGCTACCTGGTACAGACAAACCAAGAGGATGAGGCGACTAAAAAGGTTAGGAGACTCAAACACAGAAAAGAACTGCAGTGGCTCTTTAATAATACAATCTTTACCTGCTTACAGTATAATGTGGGCGACAGAAAGCAACACCCTGCTGAAATATTTGCTTCCTTGGGAGAGCAGAGCGTAGATTACCAAGAAAGAAAATTGCCAGGTGGTACAGTATCTAAGGCTATGACTTTAACAGGAGTGAAATTTTGACTTAGCCCATAGTCCAATGCCGTGACTGTGGCCTGAACAAAACACATGCCTTTGCAAATTCAGCAAAATGGCTTTTTTTTTATCTTGAGATCATGGGAAGGATTTGCTGAAAAGCTCAGAAATCAGCAGTCCAAGTTATTGGTTTCTCTGCCTGCCAGTGGCCGTAATTACAGCGAATAGTTCAGAGCAAATAATTTGTCTGACAAATTTCTTTTTCACCTCATGAAAAATCCATGAGTAGTTCACATGCTCTTTGCATTTATTTGTCATTAATATTTATTTATTTGTTTTTGTGTGCCTTTCCTTGGCTGTGTAAGTCACATGGTATGGTTTATTCTTTTTTTTTGTTGCGCTTTTTTCCCCTCTTTTATTCATTTGCATCCTTTGAGCCTGGTTGTACATTTATACATTAATAAATACTGAGCAGCTAGAGGTCTGTGTGTTGAACAGTTGTATCACTTGCTGAGTATATTTCTTAGATGGTCTTCTCTGCATGTATGCATTTGTCTTCTTGAGCCTTCCCTGCTGTCTCTGGTCTCCTCACGGCCCACAGTGTATTCACTAAACTTCCCAAAGTTTCCATTTGAATGCTCTGTGCAGTGTCTGTGTATTTTAATTACTGAAGTTCTGCTCTGCTTCTGAGGAGCTCCATCCCTTTTTGCTTGTTTTGCTGTTGTACAATAACCTTTGTGAGTAAGACATGACCCGAGGATTAAATACTTGTAACTTCTGCAAAGAAAGGCATGTAACTGGTTCATTATTTGTTACACTGTTATGTTCTTTACTGACAATATCTTTCACAGTTTCTACCTTGAAAGCTATGTTGTTGTGTTACTCAACTTCAGAACATTTAAGGATTCCACGTTACTAATCAAGTCCATATTTCAGATGTTGATTTAAAAATAAATAAATAAATATATTTTTCTCTTTGGACATTGGCAAAAGTAGATATTTATAGAACACTTTCTTAACTTGAATTGTTTCAGGAAGTTTACCTAAAGAATAAGTCTGAAGAAGGTTGTGGCTTTTCAAACAGCCTTACAAAGAAAAAAGAAATTGCTGCTCTTTAGTACAGGTTTAACATTACTGTACTTCTTTTAACAAGCCTTTATTCTAATAAATACACTCAGGAATGATCTAGTCTAAAATGTTGTTCTTCAGGATAAGCACATTTCACTTTTGCTATAATTGCACCTTCTCATCATTAGAAGGACATAATATGCATTATGGAATGCATCTGTGTTCACAGGGTTGAATAGACTCTCTCTTTTATCATATATGAAGAACTTTATATATTTTCAGTAACCCTGACTCGTTCTGATCTTTTGTGTTTTGGTTTTACAGTTTGTGCGGAATCAATGCAGGACTACTCTGGATGTCCTACAGGTACTCCAAATTCTTTTTGGCAGCTCCTCCAGGAAGACAGGTCTAGTCTAGCATGTAATTAATGCTGGTGATTCCACTCTGATCTTTTCACTCCTTTAATGTGCATCTCTGACTGAGAAGGAGATAATAGACAATCATGTAAGGAAATCCTTGATTATGGCTTGATTGAGCTTGTGTGAGCTCTAGAGAGCTAGTGTTGTCATGGTTTCCAAGCCATTTAACGTATGACATTTTTATGTAGACAAGATGTTAGATAGCCATCCAAAAAAATTGTAATTTGGATTATGTCTAATCCCTCTTTGAATGTCAGATCAGGTTTATTTTCATAGACAATCAGTAACTAGAACTCATATGAGAAGCTATAAAAAACATACTCTCTGCCACTTTTTTAATGTCCAGCTTTTGTGTATTGGTAATCAAAGACATCAGTGTAGTTCTGGAAACAGTTTTTTTCCAACAGTGATTTTTTTTAGAGCCAGCAGAGAGAGCACAATAAAAAAAAAAAAGTCATTGTACAGATAATGTCTACTTGTCTGTAGTCTAAGAATTTAAAAAATTTCTTCAGGTATGTCAGCGTTGCAAGTCCATTTTACTGGTAAGTGAAGTGTGTGGTGAGATGGGAGAGCATAAATACAGGAAGTAGAAAGACAGGGACAAAGCTAATTTTCAAAACAAGATATAATGTTCCTTATTTTCTGTAGCTGCCATTGAGAATCCAGGAATAAATGACAATATTTTGTGCTGAAATACTGGATAATCTAATGCACCCACTCAGGTAATTTAGTAGCCTGTAGAATCCTTGTTAAAGCATGACAGAAATGCAGTTTTTACTGACTTAAAAATAAGTCATACTATTTTAATCATTTGATCATTAATGTTGGTTGAACCAGTAGGTTCAAGGAAAATCAGGGAGGGAGGTTGTACATCCTTTGTTAGGAGGAGGTCTTTTGGTTATACATGCACACAGATCATGGTGAACACTTTAAATCTGACTGTTGTTTAATGATTATAGACACAATTGTAGCCATATTCTACTGGATCTGTTCCTTTGGTTTCAAAATTGTTCTCAAAGTAGCCGTCATTTCCCAACTTCTTGTTTTGCATTTGAGTGACTCATGAACTGGGTACTACTGTAATGCACAGAGATAACAGGAATGAGAAAATAATTCCTAAAGCAATGGAATTAGTCCTCACGCATTTCAGTGTTTCAGTCCCTTATTCTATTGTCCTAGGGTGATTTTATGTTATGTATTTTATGCTATGGATTCCCTATCCTCGGCCTAAGCCCAGAGAGGAGTTCTGTCTCTTTAACTGAGCCAGGAAAGCGGTGGCGCGCAGTTTGTCTGCAGAAGCTTCACTTGACTCCCCTGGAATTCCTTTTGTCACGAACTCTGCTGCCCAGCACCAACAGCCAGAGACAGACAAGGCTCAGTGCTCTCTGAGTTCTCAGCTTTTGCAGAGAGAGAGAGAGAGACAGGGAGTTTTCCTTTGCTTTTTTTTTTCCCGCTGGTTTTCCTTGTTAGCTGAAGCAAGAAGAGCTTTTACCTGAACTGTGGTTTTTCTTCTGGGGCTGTTCAGCATCTCTCTCCAGTCCAGGACATCAGGACACTCACCCAGGGGCCCCCACAAGCTGCACGCCAGGCCTGGGCACCCGGCTGAGTCCTGGAGAGACTGGACCTGACTGTCCAGTCCTCGCAGAAGGACTCTCTGACTCTGCTGGCTCTTCAGTGCAACGAGAGGTTTCATTGTTTAATATTATTAATTTTTTTCCCATGCTTGTGAATATTTTGCTTGTTAAATAAACAGTTTTTTTCCACTTTTCTCCAAGGAGATCTTTCCCAAGCCTGTTGGGGGAGGGACTGCTGAAATCTGCTTTTCTAGAGGAGAATCCCCTTCGGAAGTTTCCTCTCAAACTTTGCCCTAAACCAGGGCACCTATAAGCTTGTTACAGGTGTCCTGGTGCAGTCCCCAACGATGAGGTTATTGACACAGCTGATAGAACTCTTCATAGTTCTCACATTATGTGCCATTCAGCAATGAAGCACACACCTTTCTGTGACTGACAAGCACTGACAATCCTGCAGAGAACCAAAATGGTTTGCAAGTGATTATACCTTCTCCTGCTCCTCAGATGTTAAATTTGTTATATCCAGTGGAGGCAGCACCACAAAGCATCACTGTCAGCTGAGCAATGGGAGAAGGGGACATGATGAGGACTCTGGTTATGAGTACATCACTTAGGCTTGGTTTGAATACTTAGGCTTCCCTAGCAAAGTCAGTTTTGTGGAACTCAAAAGGCAGTTCGTGACTTTGATTTTTCTCTTTTCATCTAAATCCACGATTTACTTGAGTTAACTGAAGATCTGGAGCTACAATGACTTGTGTTGACCAAATCACATCAGTGGGTTGGCTCAGCAGTCTGAAATTCAGCATCACTGCTATTATCTTCTAGAACAGGCCCACTGCCATGCTCTAAGTGCACTGTAAAGCCCTCAATTGTGATTAATGGTCAATGTGTTGATTGCTTTAATCCAGCATGTCAGTTATGTGCCTCTGTAGCACCTTCTTTCTACTGTCAAGCTTGTTGGGATCTGTGTGCCTGAGATGTAGCCTGAGGCATTTGGCTTTTTAGCTGTGAAGAGAGGATCTGCAAATTAAATGGAAGAATGCTAATCACTTAATGTCCTTGTTTGTTCCTTTTTAAACTTTGTAGACTAGACAGTTAATCAATTATTTGAAATGATGATTCCTGCAATGCTCACACATGAACACCAGCAGGCTAAGAAAAGTCAGTGGGCAATCTTGTAATAAGATTTTGAAGTGGGCAATTATTTCATTTCTTACACAGTCTTGGCAACTATAATACACTGGCAGTCTGTGTGCTGATGGTTATTCCAATTTACTCAAGAGTCATCAGTAATATATTTGTGGTTTTGTCTAACTGCAGGATGTACAGTTTATTCTGGGACACACTTGAAATTCTGGTGTCTACTTGAAATTGCTGGGAATTATCTGAGTAGTTCTCTGATTTTTCTAAGGTGCATGCTAATCACAGGTGACACTTCCAGGTTCTGGTAAAAGCAGTCAGAATACTCCAAAGAAATTAGTCTGAAAATTATCCAGTTCTTCTGGGTTAAAGCAGAGCTGGTGACAGGATTTTTCAGTCACTGTCTCCACAAAGAGACAGTGAAGTAAATGCTGTAGTCCAGAGAGATCCAGCGGTTGGAAAAAAATTACAAGATCAGAAGAGTTTATTGAGGCTTTTCTTTCCCCAGCTGTTCATGGTTAAGTTTTTTCCACTTTGTCCAACTCAGGAGCTGTAGGAAGCCACCACGTATCCATGCAAGGTTAGTGAATACCACGTGCTTCCATCTTCAGTGTGATTATGGTACTGGACTGAAAATTACTGTTATGTGAAAGCGTTATAGACACTATAAAAAGAATGTGATACTGTGCACTTCCTGTACACCCAGCCTACATTTCACTCTTTTTGTACAAGCCTGTCTTGAAAAAAGACACCAAATTCACATTACTTGTCCTTTGCTGAAAGAATTACCAAGAAAGAAGGCAACACCATGAGTCTCATAGTTAAATGCATATTCCCTTATCAGGTATCCTGTTAAGAAAACCATCAGTGATTACACACAAGCTGGGTGCATCAGGGATTGAGGGGGACAGAGTGGCAGATGTGGGCTGCTCTGAGTCCTGTCAGGAAGGAATGATTAATGAACACCAGCTTCAGCTGAGGCTAACCTTTGGAGAGCCGAGCAGGACATCTGCAGAACTGTCAGAGCTTGACAAGGACAGAGCTGAACAACCAATTATTCCACCATCACTAAGGTGGGCTGTCAGTTTAATCCCAGACATTCACTTAGGCAAGGACAGGGAAATTTCTCCTTTACATAGCAGCACTCTGTTGTGACCTTAACTATTTCTGTACTGCTGAGGAGCAGCACCACATGTACAGGAGCTCCTGGAATGAGAAAGGGTAGAGTAGTCAGAAACCTTCTGTTAAGCACCATTGTGCAAAGAGTTATAGTGGTTCTCTACTCAGCTGTAATGACATCAGGGAATTCTTGTGATTTGAGAAAACGATGAATGCAAAACTGAATATTCTGCAGACACCCCAGTACTAGTCACTGATGTTGTCAAAAGTTTTGTTGTGACAAGAACAACTGGTAATCGCCAACACCTTCTGACTTGACCATGCTGAGCTGAGTTTGTCCTCCACAAGAAGGCTGTGATGGTTGTCAGCAGCTGGACTGGAGACCTGTGGTGTTTATAAAGGCTGTGAGGAGCCTTGCAGTTGGCTGAGTGGGAGCCAGACTCAACCCAGACTTGGACATCTGGTGCAGGTTTAGCTGCAGACATGGACCTCCACAAAAGGTACCTGGGTCCTCCCAGTTTTTTGCTCTACAAGAATCTGCTTCATTGTGTCACACAGTTCAGGAAACTGTCACAGATACTTTCAGTGCTAACAGAGAAAACCCAGTTGGGTGGGAAGAAATGCAGCTTGGGTACGTCTCTGGAGGAAGCTACAGCAGAGCCTTGTCTTGTTGATTTTTTTCCTAAGCTCTTCATGTGCTCAATGAACACAGAAAATATAATTGCCACTGCACCTTTCTCTCTAGATTCTCCCTGTAAAGCATGATTTTTGCCATGTTTAATTAGGACATTCCGTTTGTAATTGCTTTTATCTGGGAAATGCACTACTGTCACAAAATGAGGACATGAAAAGTCCTGAAAATTTTGAAGTAGGATTTTGCAGTAAAATAGAATAAATTTTACTCTCTTATGGTTCATTTTTTGAGTATGTTGGAGAAGTTTTTATTGAAAAAAAAGAGATGATAAATCCCATCTCTTTTACATCTGTCTAAATATATTTTCGAATATAGTTCTGGTATGCAGAAATTTTGCTAATTAACTCCCAGTCGAGGTTTAGGCATTATAGCAATGTTCTAGATAGCAGAGAGCTTATCTGAATGAAGATAAACTACTTTTTCATGGAATTATATTTGCAGATAGCCTTCAGTACATGCCAGCTGTAAAAAGATGGTATACCTGTCATCATAGCAGAAATCAGTTTTAAAACAGCAGAAAATGTTTGGATTTCTGGTAGGGGCAGCTCTGCTCCAAAAGTGGAGAAAATTTTCTCAAAAATTCTGCTAAAACAATAATACAGAGACAATTACTTTAACCATGCAAATGTTTTTTGACATGGTGAATTCTATCAGTATCTGAATTTTCATAGCATTTACAGTACTGCATTCCTGTTCCTGTTTGGGAAACACAGGAAGTGGTGACTGCAATCAAAAGAATCAAACTGGTGTGCATATACCAAGAACTGGCAAATTCATCACATGTCATCTCTATTGCATAAAAATGCTCTTTGAGACATGGAGATATGCAAAATTTGTTCTTCAATTTCAAATGGTGTCAGCGCTCTTGTAGAAGGTGGAATTCAGTCTGATTGTGTCAGGGAGGCTGCAAGGGGGACAGGCTTGAATATTGATTATTTGATGCTGAATTGCAACTCAGAAATGTTGAAACAGCATGTATGCAGAGCAGTGTTTTCAAAGCTGAGGTTAAGGCCAAAGTGATTGCTCTTCCTGCTTAGGAATGGATTAAATCTGAAATTCCAACATTAACTTCTTCTCTCCTGCAAGACTCATCTTGAAGAGTGAATCTATTGGTTATCTTTTATGTTAGTTGAGGGGTTTAAGGGTTTTGTTTGTTTGGATTCTCTTAATTTATCTTCCTTCTGCACTTTCCCTCTGGATTTGCAGGACACACAGTATTTATCATGGTCCAGACCGGGTCTTAATTGCAATAGAAAAAAATAGCAGAAAATAACAGGTAAAATTTTCGTTTTAATTGCATTTCCTAAAATTAGTTCTACATTGATAGCAATTGTGAAATATTCATTTTAGCCAAAGTTAGTTGTCTGAGGACATGAGAGATGGACACATGGTACTTTGGTCTAGACTCTCTATCTTATGGGCTCTCTTTTCATGATCTTTGTACTAAAGAACAGTGGACAAGCTTCTTATTAATTACTACTGGGGAAAGTTGACTTAGACATTCCTAAATTAATTAAGAAAAGCAAATCTATTGACTACTCCACAGTAGGAGTTGGTTGCTTGCTGGCCTTCATTTTTTTGACAGAAGGTGATTAATATAGAGGGTAATTCCTGCAGTCCTGTTAATAAATATTCACAGACACATCCTACAGAGAGATCAGGTAGCTTTGAAATGTGAGCCTGAACCATGAGGAAAGTCAAAAAGAGCCAGTAGAAGGTAATAAATATAAACTAAAAAATGTTATGAAATTAGTTTCTTAATATCTAAATCTTTAATAGAGGGAATGGGTATTTTCCTTCACCACAGATTTGAGAAGCAGGTGGCAGAGGAGATTGTCTTGAAAAATGCAAAACTGTGTATCTCTAAATAAAGGCAATATAAAATTGTGTACCTTAATCAGGCATATATTAATGAAGTGAGCTACTTCAGGTAGGTCCCCAGTCCAGAAAATATCATTCCCTTGTTTCTTTCTCTACAGCACAGTTCTTCCAGACAAGGCAATGCTGCAGTTCAGACAGCTTCAATCACAAATTTGGGTAGAATTTTTCCTGGTTTATAATTTTTGTTAAATTCTTGGAACGATTTTTTGGTGCAAAATACCAAAGAAATGTGCCCCCTGATTGAGGCCACTCACAATTGTTCTCTGCCAGCAAAACCAACTCTTACTAAACGGTGTTAGACTTCTCAGTCAGAAGCTGCTTCTGAACACAGGTTTAACTCTGCCATTGTTGTGAATGGAAATCAAAGCTTTATGGAGTTGTGCTTTCTCCTGTTGGTCATTTATATTGATTACATGGTAGCTCCAGGGCTCGTACATTTGCTGTTTATTAAGTTGCATTATTGCTTAACAATATATAGATGAAGTATCCATAAATGAAACAAAATGCAATTACACCAATTAGCCCTAAATTTTCACAACTAGAAAGTTTAACTAAGTGTGTAATGCATCACTGAATGATTTAAGAGAACATCGTAACTCTTTCCTTTTTGCCATAAATTGTAACCTGGGATTGTTTTGTAATGGTAATTGCCTTATCTTCATAAATTCTGCAGTCATATAGAATTTAACTAGTATTGCAACAGAGTAAAAAAAGAAACCAACAAAAAACCCCAGGTGCTGTCAATGGTAATTTAAATAAGAAAAGGCACATTACGGGGTTCTTCTTTCACTAGTAATAGAAATTAATTAGCTTTGAGCTGCTTTGGAGGTTTTACATTTTTTGCTGTGGTCTGTTATGTTTTATAATTGTATGGAAAGTAGTTTTGATTCAATCACATTATCTGGTGTTGAGTTCTTTACTGTATGTTGTCCAAAAGAACTATTTGAGAGAGTTGCAGGAATTTAAGGGTATAAGATGCACGTGGGATCATCAAATTGGATTGCAGAGTCATTTTTCTTTTTTCTAAAAAAAAAGCCACAAAAGTTACATAAGTCAGAAAGATTAATAGAAGTCACCACAATCCTGAGGAGGCATCCAAGAGGCATGCAAATAAATCTTGGAGCAGCAGGTTCCATACTTTCCTGCATGGGCCATAAAGGAGGGTGCAGAAGCTGATATAGGTTATGTTGTGTGTTATTGGACACAGAGGGAGGGAGAGATGTTGCCCAAGAGGACCCATCTGAAGTGCTGTCTGTGGAGCCAATGTTGACTATAATCATGTTCTTGCAGAACCACAGCTGGATCAGCAGTAGCAGAAAACCTCCTTTTGTTTCCACTGGAAGTGGAAGCAGTTCCTGAAATGAACCACCTAATGCCAGATTCATTAAGAGAAGGAAAGCACTTGGAATACTTCAATGAAAAATGAGTGGGCAGCAATCTAGAAAAAATTAATTCATTTTATGTGCTCAACGTATTTGCAGTGATATTTAATTACTGTTATGAGAGCTTGGAAAATCTGAAGGTAAGTACACTTAAATTCACAGTAAGTGAACATTTTTATTTATGTTAAGAAGGGTTGTCCTGCTTTTCTCTTGATTGTGCTGGCAGAAGAAAGGTGACAGAAACAAGGGGGCTGTCTCCTTCTATCATAGCAAAGACTTTATTTTCTCAGAGCCTTAGTTGTAGGCTTCTTAATTTTTGTGTCAGAATAAATTTCATTCCACTTGATTTAGGTCATGACTACAGAAAAAATTTTGAATAGAGAGATGTGAGAGAAATCTGGTATTCCAAGTTTAGGCAGCCTGTCTGAAGGTATTGCAGTGGGTCCAACACAATTCCTAAGTGGCCTTTTCGGCCTGGATGAATGAAAAAATCAAATCTGGCAGAAAATATCAAGATCCTTTGGTCTTTTCTTAGTAATTTATTAACACATAATACAATTTATTCTTGTTCATAACTAGAATAAATGCACTTGGGAACCAAAATGTTGTTTGGACTCTAGTTTTTCCAAGCACAGAACCTGGAATTAATCCTTGTGATAGAGAGATTACTTTCTTTCTGTAGGTTAAGACTAAGAAGAGACAAAGGGACATATTTGTTAGTTGACCTCTGGACCTCATACAAAATATAGGGAGAATAGTGATGAATCTCCAAAGCCTGCCGGCATAGTAAAGTGCTTGGTATTCCATGAAAAAACCGTCATGTATTCCCTAAATAGTTCATTTTGTTTTCTAAAGTTCTGAAAAGCTCGCTTTATTGAAATGCATGTTGTTGCATCGATTTTTCTAAAATACACCTTGTTATCTTTTCTTTGGTAATTGGTGACTGGTAATGACTTTGGCAATTTAACGTGTTCTTGCAGACACTTTTCCCATTCCCCTAGATAACTGAAGTCAAGAGAGAGGGCCTGTCTGTCAATCTCTGATGCCTGTCAACTTGGTTGATTGACAGGTTTTTGTCCCACAATAGAGACCATTTCTGCAGCCCCCATTCTGTTATTTTCTTCTTTCTTAATACTTGTGGGGGATGGTGTTTGCCTTATAATCTGTGTTTAAAATCCAACTTGGAATGAGGCCAGCTCCTAAGAAATTATCACAAAGTCTTCTTAGCTTTGCATCAAGAAAATTCTCTGGAGAGTTTCTTAAGCTGTGATTCCACCTTTTAAAATTACCTCTGCTCAAAACTAAGCTTCGTTGTTCCTCCAGAATCCCCTTCAAAATCCAACAAAGAGACTGTGAGGTCTGCCTAATACATTTTGGTATAAGGAAAGTAATTTGTTTGTGCTTTACTTTATTCGAGAAGTTCTTCCTCATGGAATAACTGTCACAGAAATTTTTGTGTGTAAGGAATGTAGGCAAAATATGTGAACCTGGGAGCAGGGAAGGGGAGGGATATTTGCTTTATGAGGAATAACTCTGAAACAGAAAACAAAGAAAACTTCTAAAAGGAAAGGAATCTCATTGTTCATCCCCCAAATCATGCATTCTAACAAGCATTCTACTCACCTTGGTAATAATTCACTTAATTGTGAATTAGCTTTGTGCATTAGGATTGAGTTGTACTTAAAATTTAAGACTTTCTTTTGATGGAAGAAGAGAGTGTGAGAACTGATTTATCTATTAAAAATTATGCTAAATTTTGAGGAAAAAATCTCATTTTATTCAAAATCTAAAATTATTTAATTTTAAAAATGAAAAAAAATCGATGTGAGTATAAAATCAGTTGTTGCTACCATGATTTGTGGAAATCAGTAAAGCTTCTGTGTCAGTTGTCTGGCTTAGAATATTGATGGCATTCCATTGGTATAATTTGAACAGGACAAAAGGAAACTAGGGTTGAAAAATTACCATATTGAAATCTGCAGTACCTCAAAGGAAATACAAAGAAATAACCCCATCATGCCAATGTTATTCTGATTAATTACAATATTAAGTGCACCTGTTGACTCTTACAGATATTCTCCTGGTCCCGGTACTCGTGCAACCGGGGTCTGAACAGTGTGCTGAACAAATGCCAGTGGGTGTTTTGGGATTGTTCACTTATTTCACATTCACTGTTTAGAGGTTGAGGATTCTGTTATAGACATGAAAGAGGCAGATGCAAGACTTGAACACTTTTTGTGGGGAAAGGGCTGTTTGGTTTGTTGATGGTTCTTTTTTTCCACTCAAAAGGATATGTTCAATAAAACTGAGATACTTTCCCCCTGGTAACGCTGTGTTCATAACAACTGAATTCATAACAATTGAGTTTGAACATAAAGAATAAACAATAGCTAAATTTAAGGTTATTGTTTCCTCTAATAACAAGTAGAATAAACTAATCAGTTTCCAGATAGAGTCCAATAAGCTGGCTGGGAAATTGAAACAGATTGAAATAGAGCGAGCATGTGGATGTGTGTATGAATATCCAGTTCTGTTACACAATACGGACCTCGCGATCTTGAATCCCATTCTTGCTGTATAAATAGCTGGGCACCCTCAATTCTTTAAACATGTAGAGCACTCAGTATTTCAAGAGCAATAGTCCTGTATATTCTCAGTTAAATTTCTCAGATGATGCCTCTGCTGCAGCACGTACTAACCTGTTACTTTTGGGCCATGTGAACTGATGGTGACAAGGGGCCCACAATGTCGGAGAAAAAAGAAATGACAGATGCAGCTGATGTGCTAGGAGATATTTACTTGGGGAGGGTAGGGAAGAGGAAAGCAAATATGGGAAAATGTGTAAGTCTTGAACTTTTTCTGAGATCTTTAGTGCATGAATGACTATATCATATATTCTCCATGCACCAAGAAGAGAAAAATACCCTGGTATGAAAGAAAGTGTTTGAGTGATATACCCCATGCATCTTGGGTCGATCTAGCTGGTTGTGTTTGGATGTTACTGACTTTTTTTTTCCAAAGAGTTACAAAGACTAGTTCAGGATAAAAATGAACTCATTCCCCAGAGCACTTTGTGCATAAAGTGGCCACATCCTCTATGTCAGGGAATACAGATAGCATGTAGGAATGACAATTTTCAAGGAACTAAGAAAAACCACATCTTCACTGCCATTTCCTTTTCAGGGGAATTCTTTCCTGTCTCTGCCGGACCATTCATTCAACTTGCCAAACGTATGGTTAAGGAAATGTTGTAATTGTCTAGGCTTTGGAATAGGGGGCAGTAAGGTCACAATATTGATTGGAAATTTTTTTTTTACTACTGCTGGAGCACATAGTGTTAAAGTGATTCAGGATAACTGTATGTTTGCTTTTGATTCAGGACTTACCTTTCATCCTGTGATAGGCTGGTGCTGCTAGAACTCCTGCTGTTGCAAGAGACCTGGTGGTAGACAAGGTGTAGAAATTGTGATCATCCAGTTAAAGAAGACAATCCTGAAACGTGGGTGGTATTTTTAAAATGTCTTCTAAACCACAGTATGCTTGAAAATAGATGCCATTGTACAAAGAATGGCAAAAATCCAATGTATGCTTTCCCATTTGAACACAAAGGAAAGGCTATGGACATACACAGAAACACTCATCATGTGGATTTCCTGCAATCATGGGAATCAGGAGGCAAAGTCTCGTGTGTGCTGTCAGTGGTACTAGCCTGATGCACCAGGTCTGTGGACACCTCTGTCTTGATCCTTCTAGAGAGGGATACAGAACATGCTTTCTACACCTGTGGAATTGCCAAACTCTTTCCTAAACTGATAAAATAGAATAGTTTTAGAGGCCATGTTCACATCTGTCTCAAAGCCTGGCATGGCTATGGTCTCTAAATTATTTTTGACTCATCACATCAATGGTGCTACCAGCCTTTCATCTGCAGATGTTTTATTTACAGCAACCTCTTGTGTTATGCCCTACTGGATTGCATGTGCAATTCCATTCATACCCCAACGTCGAGTTTTTCTTAATGATTACAATAAAGGTACTACTTGCTTTTCAGATTTATTTATCATGTGCCTGTATTCCCAGATGTAGCAAGTGGGAGCTCTTGTTTTAATCCCTGAGCAGTTTGGGTTTTTTGTATAACTGCATGAGATCTTTTTTCTCCAGAACTAAGCAGACCCATATTCTAATGATGCCTTGCAGTTAATTCCTGCTGGCCTGGCACCATTTCTGTGCCCTGTCTTTGATTTCTTTCTCTTCCTGTTCTGTTTCTGGGATAAAGCAAAAAAAGTGAAACCAGTATTCTGGGCAAGGCCATACTATTGATTTAAACAGTGGCATTATTATTAGCACTATTGGTTTCTGTCTACTTCAGTAGTTTTGTTTTTCTGGCTGTGCTGTGCTTCAGCAGAAGACTGTAGAGTTTTTCTCAGCTGAGAACTCTGAAAGGTAGCTGTGAAACTGTGAATGTGTAATGTTAAAAAGATAAAGACATTGGCAGAAAGTACCAAACGTACAAGAAAATGATCTAACTACAGGCTTTTGTCAAAAGAGTTCATGAAGCAAAGGTGCAGAGAAGATGGGAGAAAGAATGTCGCTGTTGAGCCGATGTCGAAACAGAGGCACACAAGAGAGATTGCCGAGAAAAGGGCATTATTTATTTAAATGCAGCTTTTATATACAAAATGAACGCTTACTGGGATTGGCCACAGCCGTCCGCCCGCTGGGGCTGATTGGCCACAGGCGTTCACCGCCTGTTCCCAAAGGAGCTCTGAACACCTTATCTTGTGTTTACCATAAACAGAAAGATCTTCTCGTGAGAAAGAGGTTCTGTGCTGTCACAAAAGAAGAATGAAAAACAGCTGGTAAGTAGAGATGTTCATGTGAGAAAGTATGTGTCTGTACTCGGAACGTGGTTGGTAGTAGCTGGAGCTGGAGAGTGGCCCTTGGTCTAACACTGGCATCTTCAGCAGCGTGCAGTGTTCTCACCCGTGCACGGTGATGGGCCGTATCACGCCTGCATGTGTCTCCAGCCCTTAAGTGATCCACTGAGGTTTTCTTTACACAACCAGAAGCCTGCATCAAATTCCACAAACTGACAGCCCTCAGTTCTGAAATAACTAGAAGTTACAGCAGTTTAAGTTGAATCAATATATTGTATAAAATTTAGCATTGGCTAAACAAATTGTGACAGTTCATACCAGCCTCTACTTCACATGAACCTACCATAAGGTATAACTGAAACATCTGATGTCTTGGTTATTTCACCATGCATCATTGTACACTCTGGTTAGATGCTCTTACATTTATTTCTTGCAGAAGGAGCATTTAACTGATTGTCACTGTGTGAATATGATGATGGAAGCCCTGATTTTGCACACAATGAATATATTGATAGATTTATCTCATTTGCTGTACTTGTCTGTCATGTCTAAGGACACTAATGTGTTGGTTTTGGGGACTAATTAGAACTGTAATGCCTAATGGATATTTACAGCATTACTGCATGTTACCACCTAATAATGTGAACACCAACATCAGTTCTTTCAAGTCTTTAATTGTCCTATTGGAATCTTTAATTACATTTCATCAGACAATAAAAATCTCGGAAAAATCAATGACAAGATGTTGGTGATTCTGCTGGAGTTGCTCTGATAGACAATTGCTCTGAGTGCTACACTCTTAAATAATAAATTCCTGCAAAAGTCTTTGAGAACTAACTTTAAAACAGATCCAACTCAAACTCAGATTTATCCTATTTGCTTCTCCTTTTGCATTAATTCAACTGTGAAAAGAAAAAGATACACTGACAAGCTTTCAAATTTTTTACATATTTTCAACCTGAGTTTCAAATAGGAAATATTAACTGGGAAAAAAAAGTTTCCCTTTGTCATAATAGTCCAGATTTGTACATGACTGGAATGGCATTTCTTTATTCTGATTTGAGCATCTGAAAACTAGGCATGTGCTCTCAGGCAGAGTTCTGGGCTAATTGTGAGTTTGGAAAGAGAACACCTCCTGAAGGTAAGACATTCTATTTTAAATAGGGTTCCAAAAGGAATGGAGCAATTTACCCAGTCCATCTTGGTTGCCTGTTGTCTGATCATTATTTCTTGTGGAGAGCCATATTTTCACTGACTTGTTGTTCCACGTTAGGAGCTGTCTCAAAATATTGTCTGACTTACCTGACCTGTTAAGCATTTTCCGACGTGCCTGTGTTTCACTGAATAATCACTGCTCTCAGAAATAAAGAGGTTAAACCAACAAAGCCTGAGGTATTTTGCTAGAGATTTTGCCTTTTGATTCCTTTCTCAATAGTCATAGTGACAACTCACCATTTTGGGAGCTGCATACTCCTTTACATGTGCGTTTGAAAGATACTTGCAAGCACTTTTTCTTGGCTCAGATTCACTGCAGAATTTGTGTGTGCTTACTCTAGGTTGGGATGTTCAAGGCAAAAGGTTAAACTAAAGACTGCTTTCTGTTGTTTTCCCACTATAAGAGTTGTCTTTCCTTTGAGTACCAGTGTTGGACTATTCAGTAGTTCAGTCTTTTTTCATTCTGTGCTGTGTCTTAAGTTCTTCCTACTCTTTTCCACTGCTGGCACAACAGGAAGCTGTTCATCTGGGCAGTTACACACCTGTCTTCTCTCCCACAATGAACAAAATGACATAAAAACTTCTTGTACTCTTTCTCTTAAGGATTCACGTGTGCCTTGTGAATCCTTACTGTATTCTGGGAGATGCTCCAGCTGCACTGGCCTAGTGCTAGTGTTGCACAGATTTTTATTTTTTTAATAACCTGATATGCATGCCTCTGCCAGTATCTTCAACATTGATCTGGAGCCAGAGTTCTGCCTTCTCATTTGTGTTGGATAATGAATGCAGTTGGTGAAGAGCAACAGCTTTTTTCTGTGGATAGAAAAAACCTACAATTTCCATACTTCACATCATGCTCCTTTCATTACTCTCTCCTTCCTCCAGTGTTTTTGAGTGTGCAGATGTTTCCTAGTTAGTTATTATTTAAGTGGGTAGCTTCTTGCTAACGTGTTAATTAAAACTTGCTGTCCAGAATCTCTGGGTACAATTTGCAGTGTAATCTGTAGCCTCTAGTGCATCATTGTATCTCTATTAAAAGGAATTCTGTGTAATGATGCTGGGATTTAATTAGTTTCTTTGCCAGTGTTGTAAAACATAGTGATAAATGAGCTAACAGGTCCATGGATCATTATTCTACTAGAGATGAGCTTATTAGCTGATTATGAATCATTAACAAAGTCTACATGGGATTTGCTTATCTAATTCAACACAATTTTGAACATTCAATACTCTACATTCATTTCTTTCAGCTAACAATATTGTATTTAGATTGTAATCTCTGCATGTTTTATTCGGGGAAATTTTTTTCTTTAGTGTTGAATTCTAATTATATTCTAAGTGCTGTGAGAAGACCTGGTGTCCATCTAGGATGAATACAAAACTGCAATGTAAGGTTTTACACAACTGCATATTTTTTCATTTTGGTTCTGTGTATGTGTTTACTAATCATCTAGCATTGCAGCAAAGACAGAAACTCAGACTCTAACCAACTTGGATTTCTTAAATAATACACTAACTGGAGCAAAATTAAATACTCTGTGCCAGCAAGAGCTGACCACATAGAAGAGGGCACATTCACACCATTGTGAGTTTTCAATTTAGAGGCAGGGTACGGCATGTGTAGCATCAGTACAGTTGTCAGAAATAATGGGAGTTAATAACACAAAAGTGTGCTTCATGGAGAATAACCACCTGAGAGATGCCTTTAGAAGAAAATATTCAGAAATTTGGCACTGTGAGTTTATCTTCAAATAAATTAGACAGAACTTCAGAAGAATTTTCCACTTCTCATTGAATATCTGCAGTTGTTTAAAGTGCATTCTTCCCTTAAGCTTCCAGATGCTCACATATTTAACCCAGCTTAGTTAGATGGGCTTTAGGCTGTTTTTCTGCTGTGCCATAATGTTATGTTGTAAACAGAAAGTACTTTGGTGTAACCTACTTTGTCTTCTCCTTACTAGAAAATATGCTTAGGTGTGTAGCAGGTGTATCCACCAGGCATGTGTCTGATTCTAACACATTCTGATGCACCTGCAGAGTCTTGCCTATGCTGTATTTTCATCCTGCCTTTGATCCACTGCTGGAGAGAAAGGAATACTGTGAAATGGGCATTTAGTCTTCTCTGGCCAAGGTCCCCTCGACTTGAGTACTTCCTAGGGATACTTGTGAGTTCTCTCTGGAGGGTGGGCTCCTTCCCATGCTGGGTTTGCTTTTACTCTGCCCTGCAAAATGTAGCTGTCATTGAAAATGACCTCTGCATAATCTGCCTTATTCGTTTATGTGCAGGAAACTGATGATAATTCTTCAGGAGAAATCCTGGCAATAATGTGAAAAAGATGCTGATACTTATGGCAGAGGTGTTGCTGTCATACACAGTTTTATAAATACAGAGTTAAAAAAATCAGGGTGTTTCATAAAAATTGGCAGCTGAAAATGGATACAATTTTCTTGTGATTCTACCAGGATCCCTCTCTTCTGAATTTCCTACTTACAGAGCCATTAGTTCTAATACTTTCTGATCTTGTGTTTATCATGTCAGAGTAAATATTACTTGGTTTGTCCCAGTGGGAGCAAAATGCATACTATTTTTGTCTCTAAGTTATTTTCTTTCTCTGAGACAACCTTTTATTTCTTGCTTTGAAAGAGATTTGTAAAATGACAGATGAATTTCCAGCAGTAGTAATATTTCTTAATGATTAGGGAAACAAGTTTGCATTGCAGAGATGCAGCCACGAAGAAAAATAGAAGAATTAAAAAGGCATGGTTTAAAATATAAGAGGATGATAACACCAAGTGGAATGTTAGAAATGTTCAATATCCTTTATGGTACAATTGGAAAAACTGAAATTGTAAACATATACTCTATACCTTAGTTTCTGTTTACATATGCATAGTACCTTTTCAGTTGCAGAGTACCAGTGATCATGATTTACAGTATTATTAGCTGCACTCAAATCTTTACATAATAGCCATTTGGTATTGTGCAATAATTTATTAATTTTAAATTACTTATTCTAGCTAACTAACTAACTATATGAAATTTAATAACCTAATCTGCTTTACATGAGATCTTAATAGAAAATAAAGTGGATATAATATCAATATAAAAATATGAAATTCTATTATTTTCTAATTAGGATCAAATACTTGCCTTCAACATTTGTTTTAAATGGCAAAGTCAATTTTTGTTGTAAGCAAAATACTTGAGTCATAAGATTCATAATGAGTAACATTTTTCATATTGGTCTCTGTACAACTCTGGAAGCAGTGTGACTTTATTTTGTAGGACACATTCCAATTTCATAAACAGTAGAATGTGGACATTTAAATGAATTGAAACAAAGCAGGTTAATTATTCAGGGACCTCAGACTAAAGTTAATTCACAACTAATGCATCATGTGCTCTCATTATAAACTGAATCTGTCCCTAGATTGCTGCAAGTATAGCCACTCACACTTACCCAGTATTATCTGCCTGACTATAGGTTTGTTTTCCTTTTCAGTATCTGTTCTGTTATTTTCAAAAACAGGATCCCTTCTTCTGTTACATTAGTACCTTGATAGGGATAAATCTATGTTTCTGCTCTGATAAATCAGAGTAGTGATTTCTGGGTTTTGTAAAGGCTGCATAAAAGATGGTTAGGCAACATCTTTGAAGATCAGTATTTCTACCTCTCTCTCTCTATATATATATAATAGACAATAGCAGAGAATACTAACTTCTAGAGCAACATTTACAAACCTTTATCTTCTCAAGGTGATGCCCTTTAATAGAGGACAGTGCATGGTTCTTAGTTCAGCAGTTCTGTCAAGTCTGAGGCAATCATTTGATTTCACTTTTATACATATGCTTAGGTGTTCAGAAAATTCCTGTATGTAAAAGAGAAGTCCTGAATACTATAAGCCTAGGTCAACCACAAGGAAGTAAATTCCCCAAGTCTTATTGGTGATATTTTCTGTGAACTGACTTTATTCTGACTTTGACTTATTTTAGGCAGCAGCATGCACAAATATGAGTGCTATTATACTTGATAATACTTTGATTTCCATTTTAAAGGATCTTGTACTTGCTTGAAGTTGTTCCTATGCTGCAGATCAAACAGCAGTGCTAAATGTTTGCATTTTTGTCTCTTGCAAAAAGAAAAGGCTAGGATTTTCTTGGGTTGGTTGGGGTTTTTTATTTCATTAACATCTTAGAGTGGGCTGAGTAGAAGAGAAACCTAAGTATAATTTATTTTGCCTAATGTTTTGGAAGTTTTCTGTATAATCCAATTTTTGTCTATCTGATCATAGAGAAGAAGATGCTTCTACCTTAGCAGAAGCCAGAAAAATAGGTCTCAAGGGATAAGGGAACAAATTTAGACCAAAGTTCCAAATAGACTTATCAGAATAACATACAAAAGAACGTGCTGGACTATTCATTTCTCCCGCTAAACAAAATATTATCATGGTCTTTAAAGATCTGTTGCAGCATAAGAGCCATTAATGACTTGGGACATGCTTGGGGCATGAATTTCACACACAGGTTTAAGAAACAAAGGGTTTGCCACTGAGTCCAGAAGAAAATCTTGGAGCACTTCGTGTTTTCTCATTCATGTTTTTCATATCATGTTTTTACATAACCACAAAATGTTGGAATCTGAAACATAGTATTGTCCTTACCTTAAACTAGAGCAACTCATTACAACAGAAACAAGCCAGCAACTCCTTTCCAGGCAGCTTCTTGTTTAACTATAATGTGGTTTCCCCAGGAATCATGGAATCATGGGTTTTAATTAACTTTAACAGGTATTTAATGGAGATTTAATAAGACAGTTATTGTATGTTAATTAAATGTCAACTGATTGCTAAGAGGTTTTTGCAATTATTGAAGTTTACTAATTATCCAATAGATAAATCAATTTTTCATGTAAAAAACTCACATCTATATAAGCAATAAATATGCTGGTAATGATGTGTATTGTCATAATGAAATGAGAGATGTGCTGTGTTGAACGTGCTTCTTGCATCTGTCCTACACAGTCAAGAAGAAAACAGTTTACTCCTCTTGACAGTGTTTTTCTTGTTGAATGCAGCTCAGCTGCTGGTGCAGAATATGTGGGTGACAGGACCCACAGCTGTAGCAGCAATGGGCGTGGAGTTTTGCTTGAAGCATCTGTATGGAATGAGACAGGGGCCACGAAAGTAGCTCACATCTCTGCACCCACCCACGAGGGTTTAAAATGAATATATGACCAGCAAGAACTAAAGAAACTCTCAGGACTTTCTCTTCCTTTCGGAACAAAGACTGTATTGTGATGGACATTGGTTGTCCTTTGTGTGTTGAGCATGAGCATTGTGGAACAGGAGTTTTGTTTTTAGAAACATGTCTGGCATCAAGCATGCATTCAGTCCCTGGCAAATGCATCAGTACATTCTGTGTATTGCCGATTAATTTTTTTTAAATAATCAGTACTCAGTGTATTAATGAGGAAAGTAACTGTAATCAGCTCTGATTTAGGCAAATTAAATGCAACCCTCAGACTCTTGGTCAGTTGCCAGGACAGTCTGCAGGTGGTGAAAGCAAGGATGACCTTCTCCTTTTATGAAAAGGGAAAGAAAGCCAAGCTATTTTGCTAGAAAATAGGTTCTTACTGCTAATAAAAATATTTCTAGGTCTTTGGTGAGGGCCCCAAAGATGATCAGAGGGCTGGAGCATCTCTACTATGAAGACAGGCTGAGAGAGCTAGGGATGTTCAGCCTGGAGAAGAGAAGGCTCAGGGAAGACCTTGTTACAGCCTGCCAGCACTTAAAGGCTTGTGGAAAGGAGGGAGAACAACTTTTTACATGGGCAGATAGTGACCGAACAATGGAGAATGGTTTTAAAACAAAAAAAATGAGAGACTTAAATGAGATGTTATGAAGAAATTCTTTGGTCAGAGGGAAGCTGTTGCTGCCCCACACCTGGAAGCATCCAAGGCCAGGTTGGATGGGGCTTAGGGCAACCTGGGATAGTGGAAGGTGTCCCTGCCCATGGCAGGGGGGGGTTGAAACTAGATGGTCTTTGGGGGTCCCTTCCAGCCCAAATAATTCCATGTTTCTATGATTCTGTGAATCTGCCCCATCTGACAGTCTTGCTTAAGTCCTACTTCATTAAACAGAATACACCTGCTATAAGCTTTCACAGGTGGGTAATGACTCAGCTGCCTGAGAGATGCAGACAATTGCCTTGGAATGTAAAATTTCAATTTCCAAGTGGAACACTTAATATTACTGTGTAACTAAGCCTGTGTGGGACTATCGCACAGAAAGGAGACTGAGAAGTGCCCACCAGAAAGGAGATTTCTGCATCAATTACATCAAACCTAGCAGAGTATTTTAAGATCTTGTTGGACTTAGAACAACAGCTAAAGCAGGTTCTTATGTCAGTTGCTTAACTCACCTTTAGGTAAGGGGTAGGCTTTGCCCATCCTTAAGAAAGGATCAGTTTGACATAATTTACTTATTAAAATGCAAAGTAGGAAAAATGACTTCAGAATGCAATAAAAAGATGAAAGAAGGCTCTTAGAGTACCAAATTGCTTCATTTCCTCTAAACCCTGTATTCCTCAAAATTAGAGAGAAATTGAAAGTAAATCCTTCTCAGAAAAGAGCAGACTCATCCTGCGATGGAAAAGAATGATCATGATGAAAAGAAGTACTACTCCCAGACAATGACAGATGAAATAACACCCATGACCTCTGATGTCAAAGGGAAAGGTGCTTCTTTTCTTGTACAGAGATCTTTCCCAGTGCTTGGGTGGCAGGCATGATCTATGCTACTCTGTTCAGGATTAGTGGATTATCTCCGCTTCTCTCAGTTTAGGAATTGAACACAGCTGCCCTGGGCCCTTTGTCAGGGAGACTTTTTATGTCTTTATATTCTTCAGTCCTGCTTCTCTCCAAAAGCCATTATACTGTTCACTTGTAGGAGACAGTAGTTTAGAGATGCACATTGACCAAGTAAACATACTCAATAATATGGTGCACTTGGGTGACACAGTGCTGTCGATGGCTAATCAATAAATGCTTCCTGCTGACTTCTATGCATCCCGCATGTCCAGTAAATAAATCTGATCCTTCTGAAGATAATTTGGCCCCAGACCTACATCATTTATCTTTAGTTTATGTCTTGACCAGAGAGAGATTTTAAACTTAGTCAGACAGTGTTTTGGCCAATTTAATCCTTCTGTTATGCATTTAGCAACTACAGAAAATTATAAAACTTCCTTAAGAAGTTTCACTAACTTACTACCTGAAAAATGGAACTTGTTTAGAAGATTCCAAAAGAGAATTAAGAAAAATAGTTTCTTTATTTTGCAGATGTATATGTGTGAATCTTCACAGTCTTCCTTGAGGAAAATGCTGTCTGTCCTAAAGCCCTAAAAAAAGGACCATTTTGTGGAATGCCTCTATTTGACAGTAAGCACTGACATGTTTTTTTCTCTCTTGCATATTTTGATTTTCAGTGTTTACAATTCGTACATTTGAAATAAAGGCTATAGCCAAGTATTTAAATAACTACTAAAATACCCAAGTCTAACCTAGAAACTCTTAGCAATTGACTCCTTAAGATGTGTTTTAGTCTTGCAAACATGTCTGGCCTAAAGAACTTACATTGCTATGCTCGCCTACTATCGCTGCAGTTATTGTGTGAATGGCAGTGGTTCTTGCAAGTTTGAATTTTCTTCATTCTAAGTAAACTCATCCAGTTGGTGATCCAGTTAGTTTCACTGTGCATATCAGAGTGTGAAATTCTCTGCTGCTAACATCCACCTATTCCTCTCACCTTCAGTTCTGTAGTGCAATTTGCTCTTCTTACTGGTGTTGTGAAATGGATTTTGCTTTTCCATCTCTGCTGTTAACATCTGTTGGGCTAGAGGACCATCATGGACCCCTTCCAACTGAACGATGCCATTCTTTTCCAAATAAGAGAATGAAAGAAGAAGCCATGTGAGGTAGTGACTAACTTGGGTCACTAAAGCTTAGCATGCCCCATTCCCCCTTCAGACTCCATCCCCTATCAAAGCTCACTGAGTTGCAATGATGACCAAGAAAGGAACTGTTTTATGATGTCCATGATTGCAACTGTGCTGTAAATGACAATATCAGTGCTGTAGTGTAAAAACAGGGATGCATTTCCATTTCCCTTTGGAACTGTGGTGCTTCCTGTGGAATACAAGATCCTTTTATCCCATATCATCCTTTGGGCGTGGCAAGAGGAATTATGTCTGTAAATCTCTCTAGCTGCCAACTCTCTTTCTAATAGGACAGGACTAGTCAGGCTTCACATTACAGATTGGGAAATAAGGTGTGCATGTTAGGTTTTTCCAGGAACTGTGTCAGTTTACACACCTGCAGCTTTCTCTCTGGGAAAATCCCGCCTTGCATTAATCTGCTACAGAAAAGCATTGGAGAGGTTTTTCCTGAGGCCTTGACAGTAATTCTCCAGAGGCTACAGATGTCTACCCTGCAGTCACAGAAATGATTACAGTACAATGTAGATGTACCTGATATAATTTAAGGCTGTCTAGCTCAGGTACCAATCATGGTTTAGTTTCTGTGGTATAAAGCTGAGTATGGATTGATTTTTCTTGATGGGATTTCAGTGGAGGTTAAATGGCTTAATTCAAGCTATGCAATGGATACCTTCATGTACATGAGCCTTATTGTCACACATTAAATTAATAGTATTGGTGGAGGGGTGGAAGAAGTCCTTGTAATGTGAGCTGCTGAAAGGCTTAAATTAAGTATCTGAGCTCCAGTGAGACCAGAGTGGTCTTTTAAATCACTGTTGCACTGTAAGTGGACAGTTCTACAGCATCTTATCTTAATAAATGTAGTGCTTTTCAACAGCAGCTCTTTACTGTATTTAATTTGTCTTACATTACTTTCCTCCTTAATTGGAAATGTTTTTTAGTGTAATGTAGTAGCAATTCCCCCTTGTCCAGAAATAGAGCACTGCCCATGGGCTCTTAGTTAAGGATATGCCATTATGGTGTTCTCACATATTTGGGGTTCTTTTCATCATTTCATCATTTTCCCTTCCCTTCCCTTCCCTTCCCTTCCCTTCCCTTCCCACCCCACCTTGGATGATGAAAATATTTGTAGCCCTGTTTAAGAGAAGAGTAAATCTTTTGGTTCGGCCTAATAACCACAGAAGTTCCTCAGAATAATCACAGAATATTCTGAGTTAAAAGGGACCATAAGAATCGTTGAGTCCAGCTCTTAAGTGAATGGCCCATATGGGGATCAAACCCACAACCTTGGCACTACAACATTATTAGGTCAAACCCACAACCTTGTTAGCACCATGCTCTGATCAACCAAGCCAATAATGCCTGTGAATATTTAGAGAACAGTTGTCCACTTTGTTGTCTTACATGTTGCTTTCCCTGAGTCATTTGCAATTTCTGTGCTGCTGCTGGAATTCCAGATTTCCTTATAAATACTTCTCAGGATTGTAGTGGATAGACCAGTGAAACTTGAGAACCCTGATCTCACAGATCTTTGTTCTTTGCCAGTTTTAATAGTGAATTTCTTTACTTTCTTGTCTGTCTTTTCTTTTTCCCTGGTCTGCAAAGTGAAAGAAAACCAATCACGATTCTTTCTTTTTTTTCAAAGATTATGAAATTAGTGCTTTAACTCACATCTAAGTTTTACCTCTTGCTCTTTTATAATATTTTAGAGTCTATGCTTGTCCATGTTTATGGGAGCACTTACACACACATGGGTGCATGCATACATACACACGTTTACTCACCAAGTCCTGCTTCTGTTCTTGCAGCCTCTGTGTGGAGAAGTTATATCCTGTTAGTATGTTATTCACAACCATAAGGAATGATGCAGGCAAGATAACTGCATTAGTCTAAGATGCCTGTAAATATAACAGTAATTTTGCTGGTAAATACAATATGGCACTGGGCACATGACCCACAGTTTTCCTGTCAGCACTGTCTTCTCATCTGTTACTGTTTGCTCTACTGTCATCTTTATTGTTCATCATTCAGACTTTCTGTATGCGGAGCACAGAGCAGCTAAATCAGGAACTTTAGGCTAAAGTGAGGGGATGAATTCTAACCTCTCTGTACCAGCCAGCCCCTAGCGACTGGTGAACCGACTCTTTGATTCTTCCATATCATAGCTTTCTTTTCTCTTGACTAGGCTATTGTCACATTGCTGTTGACCTCTAAACCCGCTCTCCCCACCCCCAGCCTGAACTCTGGATTAGGCTTCCCAGGGAATAAACTATGGGCAAAGTTCTACGAGCTAGAAAGAGGGGAAGTGGTTCACGCTGCCATAGTAACGTGACCTCATACCATCTTCCTGGAACAAAGATGGTTTTCTTGTAATTTTTTCTGCCCCCATGAGTGTTTAAGCCCCCCTGCTGTTCCTCCACTTGGGAGGGGAGTGAATGATGCACACCACAGTGAAAAGAAGAGGTTCCTCGTACTTTGCTTAAAGTAGGGCAGTCATCTAGGAAACTGGGGAATCAGGTGACATGGGGAAAAACCCCACAAAAATAAAAAAGACAAAAACAGAGGTGAAGACCTTTTGGTCAATAATGTGAGTTTGGAGTCTGAATTTACCTCAAATCCTAGGTATTGTAATTTTTAACTCAGTTGAGTTTAATTTTTGAAGTGATGCATTTAAAAAAGAAAATCCTAACTCCACATTGAAAGCGTTGTGCTCTGAGCTGTTTGCTATTGCCAAGGACTAAGATGCTGAAGCTATCTTAGCTATCCTAGCATCTGTGAAATGTCAAATCAGTAACTGACAGTTGACAAAAAAAAAAAAAAAAAAAAAAGGAAATATGAATGCTNAAAACAAATAAAAAAAAAAAAAAAAAAAAAGGGAATATGAATGCTTGAAAGAGTTGGGAAAGAAACAGCAAAGAGGAAAAGGGTTGCTATAACAGAGGATAAGACTCTGGCCTCCAGCACAGTAAATATTACACAGTTTTAAAGACCCTGTCTAAAAAGCACATGGTAAAACTGGGAAAGAACCAATGTCTATGACACCAATGCTAGAGAGGGGCCTTACACTGTTTTTGTGTGAGAAATGACAGAGCGAGCCCGGAACAGGCATGAGCAGAGACGTGATAGAGCAGAGACAGCAGCTGGAAGAGACTGGCTGGGTGCTGTTCCTATCCATGAGCAATCTGCAGGGCACTGCAGGAAGGGTAACTTACCATGTACAAGCTGTAGAATTTCTTCACACATGACCTTGGGCTCAAGAAGATCCCCAGCTACTAAATATTAGAAGGTGGGGACAAATTTGGGCAAAGAATCACCAGATAGCAAACCTGTTCTGACATTCCCCCTTTAGGAATAAACTATTTCCCACTGCCAGGGACAGACTATTAGGCTAGCTGGGCTTCACCTAAAAGACCTTCTCTACAGAGCTCCAAGTGGTGCAGATTTATAACTTTAACAACTGCAATTTGGTGAACACCATACAGGTTCACCAAAGCTCTGATACTTTTCATCATTTTTGCAATGTAGTGGCAAGTCTCTGGAAGTTCTGTCTCTGGAAGCAGTTCCCTTGATTTAGAAGCAGGTAGAAACCAGTAATGCCTGCTTCAGCAAATGGCAACATCTCAAATTGATCATTATTCACTTAATTTGCAGATGTCTTTACATGAGGGGAAGGGTCAAGAGAGGAGGGCTGAGCTGCGCATTTCATATCGATGATTATTAAATACTACTCTGTCACCAAATTGAGGATTTTTCAGTAATTCAAGAAGTGTTTGCAAGTGGTCTGCAGCAGCTTTCCTTTTAAATCTCTGAAGATAGGCATTAAAGACAAGAAAACAATCAATCAAAAAAACCACCAAAGTGAAAAAGATGCTGGACAGGAAATGACAATTTTGCATGAGTATATAAAATCATAGGCAGGCTTTGGTTTGAATATTTGTTAGCTTTGGTTGAATCCCCTATCCCTTCTCAGACATGTATTCCTTCCCTGTTGGAGAGGCAGAGCTGGCTCCTCTACCTTCAGTCAGATAGAGAGAGGACAAATGTTGACATCTCTCTTCTCTGTGTGTAAAGCTGTCTTGCAGACCTAGGAATCAGTGACTAAAGTCATGACAGCAGTGTGCTGTGTAGTGCATGCTAGTCCCTTTGGTCAGGAGACAAATTCATTAGGATTCCATAAAAACACCAGTAACAGAACGTGTAGGGGTTATGTGGACTTTAACAGCTTTTCACATAAAGAAATGGTGTGGAAAATTACCAGGCTCATTGTGTTTTTCTGTGTTAATTCCGCTCATAATGAGTGACTTTTCTTACTAAATTTGGAGGTTTTAAAAATTTTATTATTATTTCTTAGAATCAACACAGAATCATAGAATCATTAAAGTTGGAAAAGCCCTCTAAGATCACTGGGTCCAGCCATTAAACCAGCACCACTCTCTTCACCACTCAGCCACGTCTCCAGGTGACACAGCCACACACCTTACAAACACTTAGAGGGATGGTGACTCCACCATTTCTCTGGGCAACCTGTTCCAATGCCACCCTTTCAACTGAGAAATTTGTCATAATATTCAATCTAAATCTCCCCTGGCACAAATAGTCAAGAATAAATAGTCACTTTTATCTATTAAGTGGGGGGAGAAAGGTGTGGGTGGCAAAGATAAATAAAAACATCATCTACAGGGTACTGTACTGTTACTGGCCTTGAATATTGGCATCACCTGAAAAAGTCATTGCTACTGGTAAGTCCCAGGTTACAGAAGGACAAAGAAGTGTGGGATGAATAACCTACCTGAATTTGCAGCAGTTTACCTTGAAGTCAGGTGAGGCTGTTCTGTGAACACATTCCAACTGCCAGTCTTTGTCTCTGGGCAGGCACATACCTCAATTAGAATGAAAAGGCAAATGGAACAGCTGAAATGTCATAAACTCCCTGCTCTTCCCAGCCCCACAAAAGCCCTTGCCAACAAACCCAGGGCTGTCTGTGATTGGAAGCTCTTTTTTCCCCTCTCCTCCCCAATTCTGCTTTCCTGTTCCTGTGTGTAGCCCCTGACTTCCTGTCTCTACCAGCAAGGTCTGCTTGTTATCTGCAAGACCTCTCTCTTTCACTGTGTGTTTCCCTGCAGAGTTCATAGTCTTCCCAACACAGTGACTAACTGTAACATGTTGGAAGAAGATAATGTTAAGTAATGAGGGTGAAAACTTCAAAGTGTAATTTTGAAGAGTTTTCTTTTTTTTAATAAAAGAAGAGTTGGATTCTTCTTCTGCCCTTGAGCATGGCTCTCATCTATCACTTCTTGGGCTCCTCCCTGACCTCAGCTCCTTTTGCAGTATGTTGTGTGTTCCCAGAAGCCATGCCATGCTCCCCTTTAGAACAGCAGAGTCTAGTATGCTATTAGTGGTCAGCTGGGTGGAAAAGAGTAAAGAGATATGAGTACTTTGCACCAAGACTTTTTTGGGGGAGGAAAGGAAGGTAACCATTTCAGGGACTCTCCCAATGTCCAAGCCCGTTTTCTGTTTCTGCCTCAGCTTTTGTTGTACCACATTGTCACTTCCCGTTCTTCTTTGAAGTGTGTGGTAAGAAGGAGTGTTGCATCCTTCTCCATCCTGCAGCAATGGAAAGTCTCCTCTGCGGTTCTCAGAAGAGGAGCTTCAAATTATCCTCTCATTAGTGACGATACCTCCCTTCTGCACACTGTGCCATTCCATTGTACTGCTTGAGCGTTGAACATTAGGAGATAACTGCCTTCACAACATATGTCATTACTCATTAAGGGACCCTTCCTGGATTATGGCTGAGGTTTAATGTCTTGTTAAAGATGTTTAACACTTACAGTTTTGTTTTTAATTTAGGAAGCAGCATGATCAAAGTGTGCCCTGAGAATTTCTCTGAGATTTTGTGAAATTTGCAGGTTGGCCTGCTCGGAGGAGGTGATCCTTAAATTGAATTGCAGCCCTCCAAGGCATGTTTGAATGTCAAGCACTGCCATGATCTGACATGTTAATGGCTTTGAGAAAACAATGCGTTTCAGAGGTAATTGCTGAAGCAGTGAGTTCCCAGCAATATTTTACTTAAAAGAAATGTGCTGTTTCTCCACTGTGGAGACTGGAACAATGACACTGAACAACTGAGTGATACAAATCTCTGCTTGCCTTTTAATGGTCATTACATTCTTGTGATAGACTGGAGCAGGACCTCTATCCCCTCCATTGGTAGATGCTAAAGATAACATTAGAATCATATATTATGTTGTTATTGTAACTGGAGTACAGAATTTATTTTTTTAAGATAAAGAATATATTAAAAATCATAGATAAACCTGAAACGAGCTTTCTAAATTAAAAACTAGTTGACTCTTCCACTGAGGGTCATCTTCAGTTTTACCAGATAAATTCAATCAGGGCAATTATTCAAAGTAATCCAGTTGCTACATGTTCAATGCTTGTCTTTTAATTAATGTGCAAAAGAGAGATGGGCAGCAGCTGCCTTTTTTTCCAGGCAGCCAAGTATGATGGAAAAGAGGGTAGGTATAAGAGAACTGTCTAGTAAAGATCAACACATGAGGGTAAAGGGGTGAATCCTCTAGACTTGATGATTTTAATCACTATAAATATGGATTTTAAAAGTTCTGAATCAGTCTTTGGAAAGTACTTTTTTTAAAAGAACAAAATCATTGTAGATTATGAAGCTAAAAATCAGGTTCATATACCCGAACGTACATGAAGTTCCTGAAGTAAGCCTACAAGAAAGAGAAGGATTATTTACAGGAGCATGTAGTAAGAGGACAAGGAGGAATGGCTTCAACTGATTGATAGTTTCAGATATTAGGAAGAAATTCTTCCCTTTGAGGGTGGGGAGGCCCTGGCACAGGGTGCCCAGAGAAGCTGTGGCTTCCCCTGGATCCCTGAAAGCGTCCAAGGCCAGGCTGGACAGGACTGGGAGCACCCTGGGACGGTGGGAGGTGTCCCTGCCCAGGGTACGGTGTGGAACGGGATGGGCTGTGAGGTCCCTTCCAACCCCAACTGTTCTGTGGCTCTGATTCATGTGAATACATCTTTGCAGGGACCTGCTTAAGCTGCAAGATGTAGTCCTTAATTTGCAGATTTTATGCAAACTGAGTTGAAGCATGATGTTTGACCAAAGTTGTCATGATCTTTCTTATGGCTTTGTGGGGCAGATACATTTTTTTTGTGTGTGTGTATTTTGGTTCACTCCAAACTGTCACCAATCTGCAATCTAGATGCAAAGTGAGGGTGGTGGAGCTAATGGTTCATTTATCAAGACTTCATTTTGATAATATATGTATGTATGTAAACATGTGTGTATATTAAAAAATTGGAGAATTTTGCTCCCTCTACCTTGATTTAATGCCACTAAGTGTGTCATTTTAGTTAAATGATTTCATAGCAGAGGAACAGCTGCCAGACCATGTTGCTAAGTGTCAGAATTATAGTATTTGTGAATGTGTTTGGAACTGTGCTGCACAGAGTCTGACATCTGCAAAAAAAGGAAACAGAAACAAACTCCTATAGTGTCCTTGAGGAATAATTTCAAGGTCAGTCATTAAAAAGTGGGATGGATTGTTCTAAAAATAGACAACAAAAGTGAAGATCATTGCTGGTCTTTTAATGATATATGCAGTAAGATTTCAGTCTAATTTCAGTGTTGCTCTTAGAAATTCATCTGTTTCTTACAGAAAGGATTCTTAGAGAAGTAATCAGTGAAAGCATGTGTGGCATCAGAAAAGAGGCTCGCTGGGCTAAGCATAAACCTTCTTAGCTTTTCCAGCCTAGGGGAAATAAAATTGGGAATTTGGGAGTCAGTTGGATGAGTGTGGGATAATACCAGCATGGGAAAGGGTAAGATCAAAGGAGGGATGGATTGTCCCCTTGAAGTGCTCTGAACTCTAGGCTGGGTCTCTGATACCATCATACACACGACCTCTATAAACCAAGCAAAACACATTTTATTCAATTCTGAGCGATTAATCCTTCTTCAGTGTGGATCTATGTTCTGCTTGTTTCTTCTTCCTTACTCTGTAAATCCCTGAATATGAGTATTACCCCTTTTCCCCTCCAGTGCATCTTTGCATTAGAACAATGTAGACACTCAAAATTATGATTTTATGACTAAAACAACAGTAAGAAGAACAGAAGTCAGAGCTTCCCCTGAATAACTTTCCTGTGCTGTTAACCTTTAGTAAGGTAGTAGTTTTTGACAGGCACAGATAGCTATAGTTTTTGTATCTGTTTTGTAGTCACCACTACTAGTGCAGAGCATTGCAAGGGTAATTTCAATGGTAACTTTTTTGGACTAAAATTGGCTTTAATGTTATGCACTAGATAACAAAATCATAAGATTTCTTTGGTATGTGTGTATTTTTAAAAATATAGCAACTTTAGAAATCTTGTTTGCTTTCTGTTTTTTTTTTGAACTGCCCATATTTGCACCCATTGTTTTCTGCTGTTTTCAAGTGGGCATGCTAGAAACATTTTTTTAAGGAATATTACTGTGTTTAATAATCTGGTCCTAGTATTTATGATTAAACACAGCACAAAATAGCACAAATTGTGTCACAAAATTTGGTACAACTACTGCTGAAATTCACTTGTATATGAAGTCACCCTTGCACTTCCATTCTGGTCCAAATCTGGCATCCTGCTTTGTTTGTAATTTGCATTGGCATCCACCAATTTCAAATCTGATTTCAAGGCCTGTCTTTGCATCTCCTGACTGAAACGGAACTTATGGGTTATTTCCTCTCGTTAGTCTTGTGTCAGACATTCTGTACTCTCAGCAACTCTGCACACAATGTTTCAAAAGCATCTACATTCTGTTGCTCTGTGTGACTCACACACCTGCAAAGCCATGCTACTGCTAAAGTCTGGCTCCTTAAGCAGCAGAGGTACTGCTCTGTTTCTATCCTGATCTGCAATCTGACAAGCGTAGAATGCTTAAGGACAGTAAACCACATTTTTGCCTGCTTTTGGAGTAATTTTCTTCATTATCTCTTTTCTTTGATCTGCATACGTATAAGGAAAAAGTAGTGAAGAGATCTCACAGTAAAAATACGGAAACATATGTGTTAAAACACACATAATGCTAAAGACCAGAAGAGCTTCGGATTGGTTTTAAGGCTTCAGTCAGATGTGACTAATAGTCCATTTGGCCAAAATCTTCAATCTGTCTTGTTGCAAAAAGAAGGTATTCCTGACAGAATGGACTGTTAATAGCAGCTGTGATGGGATATGAAATGAGGACCGATTTATGAAAGTTTTTGCTTTTTAGAAATAAGTTAATATGATTCTAACTACATGAAACCCAGTTTAAAACCAAGAGGTTTTTTGGGGGGGGGGCGGTTGTATTATTTTTCACCATTTCACCTGTAAGAAAGTGACAGATCACCTGCCTTTGAATCTGTGACTGAATTGTATGGAGAATGTTGTGTATGTGCTGATGTTTTCTTGGGGTAGATAAACTTTATAAAATTTCTTTCATTCCCTAAGTGCTCTGAGTTCACTTTAAAAATCTGTCCTCATTACTCTGGCCTTAGGAAATTACAAATCTAACTCTTTTCATGAGAATCTGAAGCATCTGATGATTTTGACCCTTTTTTCTTTTTGTGTTTGGGATGAACACTTGAAAAATGGTTAAACAGCAGCCAGAACAATTCATTGCAAAATCTTCAAAGCAAATCATATTTTTTAATTATATCAAATTAAGGTTATTAAAAGTTAAGTTCTGAATTGAGAGCATTTTCCAGTGAAAGGTGCTGCGACATCATTATTTCTCCCCAAAATGCATTTACTGTACATTTCTCAAAGCCATCAGGCTTGATTGAAAGCTAATGAAAAAGCTGTCCTGCGTCAGTTTATTCCTTGTATCCATTAAGAATAATTACGGCTGAACAATTTTTGATGCCTGTAACCTTCGCAAGTGTTGCTAATGGCATTATAAATTGCTCCTTGTCCAATGACTACAGTCTGATGCTTAATTCAAAAGCGCTCTGTCAACAGGGCTGATTTGTGTGGTTAATGAGTGCGTTTAAAACAACAGCCTCGGCTCATGCATCCTAATGTTGATAAAAGGATGTGGTTCAATAAAGAGGCTTGTCCGTAATAATTAGCGGCAACAAATGCTCTGGATTAGACCGATCGCAGCATTAAGGACTCGGCTTTCAGCCCGTTTCAGAAAGAAAAGTTTGCAGTTCTAACGTTTCTGGCCTTAGATTTAACTTTTCAGGAGTGGTCCTCTGTAAGCCAGTGGTATGGCTAATGAAACATAAATCTTTAATACACACCATGCTGGGAGAGTCACTGAACAGTCTAAAGCCTCTGCTCTGTTTTCCTTCAGAGTTTAATGTGGAAAAAGAAAATTGCAAGTTAATAAGAGATGAGATAAAAAGACTTGTTATCACCTCTTCTAGGACAGAAGTCATCACTTAGAGTTTTCTTGGACAAGGAAGTGGACACCTTCCAGAAAAGTGTTAGCACTGGAAACTCTGGTATTCAGAGATTTTACTGCCAATCAGTGTGAGCAAAATAAGACACATCAGTGACCTGCAATGACTGGTACCTGAAACTGTGCCCCTGAAAAGCTATTTACAGGAAGGGATTTACTTATTGAGAAAAAATCTAAATCCAAAACTGACATGAAAAATCAGTCCAGGTGAATAATCAACTGAGAGTACCATTGGGCATGGTCCAATATTAGCAAACATGAAAATAATCATTCATTTCTAAATGCTGTTATTTCAGATTGTTTCCTTCTCATCACTGTTGTACAGCAAACTTTGAAACAACTTTTAGATCCAGTCTCAGCTGTGGAAGTTTACTCTAGAATTACAAATTTCTAATAAACTCCCAAGTGCTATGAGTATTTTGGAATAGAAATTCTGTGATGAAAAAATGTAGACACCCAGTCAGGTAAGAGTACTCTGGCATCCCAACTACTTCTTTCCCTCTGGAACATACAGTTCACTGCAAAGGAGTCTTACCCTGCCTTTTCTCTGAAGTCACGTTCTGTCAAAGAAGAATTAATTGTGTCCTTTAAAACCAAGTTGTTAAGAGCAACCTTCATACTTTAATTTGGTTTGAGTGGGTATTTACTCTGATTTTCATGATGCTTTTAACTGGGAACAGTTACCAGATATTTCACTTGTTGCTGTTTTAATTTGACATTGTCCATGGTCAGGCAAGACCCCATAGGCCATTTGAAGGTCTCCCCTTGAGACCCGTGAGGAGTATCAGGTAGGAGAGACGTGGTTGAATTGGAACAAAGAATTATTAATTTTTTTATTATTCATGTCAGGCAGGTGGGCTCCTTTTAATATTGTAAGAAAAAGAGCCATATTCTTCTAAAAATGTGACTGAAGATGCTGCAGGCAATGCCTGGAATATCCTGCTGCAGAAAAGGGTCAAGAAAATTCTGGACACAGCGCTGTAGAACACAAAGTGCTTCACCAAGTGGTCCTGGCAGCTGGCCAAGGGGAGCAGGCAGGTGAAGGCAGGTGACAGACAGTGCATGGCAGTTTCTGCCAAAACACTCCAGCTGATCTTCTGCTGAGCTGGCACACGGCGCTGTGCAATCAATAATGTTTCAGAGTACCTTTCTTGGCACCTTTTTTTCCTGTAGCAAAAAAAAAACCAAAAAAAACAACTAACTAAAGGAAAGTTTTGAAGTAATATTTTTATGCCTATGAAGTCAGTTTGACGTGGTTAACTGAGCATCACAGATAGTAACCTATTCATTTAGCCCTCTCTTCTCAAAGTTAGCACTTTGGAGTGGCATGCTGTGGCTAATACCATACAAATTGCTGGAATGGGCAGTTAAACGTCGAGGTCAGAGGTTAAATGAACATGGTTGTTTATGAGGACACAGCCCGAATCCATTTGCATTTTAATATTCTTTCTGTGAGACGAAAAACCATTTTGAGGACAGCTTGTTTGGAAATCCCATTAACAGGTTATTTATGGGACTCATGACTGCATGACCCTTAGCCTTGTTTTGTTAAACATGAACTAGACATGAATCAGATGGGCGGCTGGGCTGCTGCTATTGTTTTCCATAGCATTAAATGTCATTGGATTCAATTATTCTGAATCTGACACTTTCTAAGTTATTACCCTCATAATGCCTAATTTTCCTTTTTTCTTTGTCAACCTTATTATTTCTATCTGCTTTAAAAAGCTGAGACACTCTAAAAAGGCCATTTCCTCTCTTATCACTGATCTAGGTGAGAATGGAGAGCTTATCTACACAGCTCTTAAATAAATAATTGGGAAGATACAGTTTAAAGAAATTAGGAGATTCCAGCTACTATCATGGTGCATTTTAAGGAATAGAGAAATCTAAAAATTTGTCAGGGTAGCTATGTAAAGGTCAGGTAGTAAATGTTTGGAAAGGGATGGCATTTAACCCTTTTTGGCAGGAGTATAAAGTGATGAGTGATAAATCAGACTACAGTAGTGATGTTGCTATCAATCAAAATGTGAAAAATTTTCCATCATTCCAGATAACAAGTTTTATAAAACAAGTTTAGGTTTTCTGTGTTTCAACACAAATCTTAGACACAAATATTTAATTGAAAGGAGATGGGTGACAGATTGTAGCAGAAATTAATGAAAAGTCATTGATGTTTCTCATGTGAGAGCTGTGCAGTTGAGAGCAGCCTTATCATTGCTAAAGGACATGGTAAGTCCTAGGAATCAATATATCCTATCTTACATATTCTTCCCTGGCATTTGATCTCTTACTGATCCAACATTTATGTGTGCTGGTTTTGGCTGAGGTAAAGTTAGTTTTCTTCTCAGTAGCTAGTATGTGACTATGTTTTGGATTTGTGCTGAAAACAGTGTTGATAATTCTCTTCCTCCGACTTTCCTTCCCTCTTTTCCCCACCTTCCTTTTCCAGGTTTAAAATAGATATCCAGTATGAATTATCCATCAGTGGAATTCTTCTTTAGTGGCTAATTTATTCTTAATAGAAATTGGTGGGTTGGGGGTGGTGTGATGCTGGTTTTTCTTTTGTGGGGGTGGGGTTTTATTTCTGAAGAAAAAGGAACAATACATCTTTAGAACAAGTTTGTAAGTGTCATGATTTTTCTACTAATTTACACTATATACTCCCCTCTTAAAATGTTAAATTGCCTCATTGTATTTCTGAATATCATGTATATTTGGACTGAAATTAAGCTTGCTGTATAGTTGTCAAAATGACCACAATTTGCTCTATGAAATGTTCTGATTGCATGTGTAATTCAAAGCAATCCTGATCTCTGTATAAACCAGTACAGACTGCTGTACTGGGGCAAAGTTTATGTATGTTGATTGGGCCTTCAGTTCAGCTGGCAGTGAATACACCTGCATATTGGAAAAGATGCAGTACGGATTTCCAAACTCCTAAATTCTAAAGAGACAGAAAGAAGAGAAGAAAAACTGTTCCTCTACACTAAAGGTTTCAAGAAAGGCTCAGTTTTTGTTATGCATGTTATGTTTGTTCCAAGTTCTGTTGGAAAACTGCCTCAGTATTACCTCTGAAGTGAATATATTCATGTATTGTATTGCAAATATGACTCCTGGTTATAATTCTTGATTTGTCCCATTTCTTACTGACATGTATAATTTCAACAACAAAGATGGATAATGCTAGGAAAACCCGTTCATTTAAAGTAGTGCCACCTGAAGCGTTTCTAAGAAATTCTTTCTTTTAAGGTACTTTAGGTACTTAGTCAGGAAAGAGTCAGCTCTTTAGGAATGCCTTTGTCAGTCTTCTGAAACACTGTGTAAGTCTGTGACTCCCTTCTTCTGCATGTCATTTATTAACAACTTTGCTCTGTGGCAGAGACATTTAACTATTTCATACGCTTTATGTAATAATTAAGGCAGATATAGTGCAACACTGGTAACTTGTAAGCTGTAAATAAAATACTTTTCAATCATGAAAGTTGTTTCAGAAAGACATATACGGGCACGCAGCACAACTGAACAGCTTGATCCAAATGTGCATAGATTCTATGATGTGGGCCCCTGCATCTTTTGTTGCAAAGAACATGTAAATCAGGGGAAGTTCCTACATAACTGCATTTCTTGGTTAGTGAGATACTATGCTAATAATCTGAATTCTGCCATTGTAGGCAAAAGGTACACTTTTTTATTTAATACTACTCACAGTTACTTTTCAAATTAAAAAATACATTACAGTGAGTAATTTAAGAATTTAGTCTTTACTTCTGTCTGGATCATACCCACGAGCAGATGATGATTTGCTCAAAATCATACCTAAGTAACACTCTTCCTTGAACATAGTTTTTGAAGGTTTTTTCATCAGCCTTGAGAACAAACCATCACATCTGACTTGTAAAGTTTATCTGTGACTGAAATTATTGTCTGACATAAAATTAACGTTGTGTTCTACTAAAAAACCACAAAATAGTTCCCAGTAAGAACTTCTTTCTCATGGAACTCTTATGTTTATTTCTACAAATGCCTCTGTGGATTGCAATTTGTTTTTCATTAATAAGTCATCCACATAAAGTTCCGTTTCTCCAATATTCACGGAAAATTATCATCAGTAAGAAGGAAAGGTGCAACTTTATCAAATCACAAAAGGGAAAAACGTCCTTGTGGAAACTCGTTGTATAATTCCAGTCATTGAGTCTTCACCATTAAGTGGCTGGCTTTGAACTGAGGCTGGACTGGTTCATGAGTGCTATTGCTCCAGAAGAGTACAGAAGTCCAGAAGCAATTCTGCATATGGATATAGCCTCTGCAACAGTACTGGGTGAGTATACATGTTCTCTTCAGGTTTTGTAGGATTTGCAGAGTTCTCACACTAATTATGCTTTCTTCAGTTAGAACTTCCAAAGATAAGGCTGTTGTGGTTTCAAACAGTGCTGTGCCTCATGAACAGTTTAAATTATGTAACATAAAAGTGGACAAGAGCAAAGGTTCACTGGACACTGCCCAGAGCAGCCTGCTCTAGGTCACCATGCTTTGACGGCGTTTGCTGCCTGTGCTCAAGGATCTAAAGACCTGCCTGGCACCCAGTCAACACAAAGTTTTTCCTAAACGTTTGTATCACTGCAAGAAATTTTTCCTATGCATAGATGCCTGAATGATACATTTTGTCACCTCATTTGTACGAAAGGCACCCTTAGAGATTGCAGCTGCCAAAAAAAAAGGTGTATTATTCAAGATAGCAGTACTGGAATAATCGGTGCAAATTGAGCTCATAAACCCTTCACAGACCCCGAATCTCTTACTGTGAGTACCTGTGCATTCACATGCTGATCTGCTGCAGTTGCAGTTCTATTCTACTGAGAACTTTTTCTTCACCTGTTACTCAAAGAACTACCTGAGAAATAATTTTAAAGGGTATTGGCAGCTTTGCTGTTCATGTTCCAGTTTTCGCACCTTTTAGGCATTGCATGAAAACCAAGCCAAAGAGAACTAGGGAGAAATACGTTTCCAAATGAAACATTTAAACCTCTGAGTTCCCATGCATTCTTTCAGATCATTTTGACTTTTAATAAAGCATAGCTCTGAAGTATTAATGTGAATGCTTTTCCTAATGTTCAGAGGTCAAAAATGACCATAAATACATGCATTGACTCTAAATCATAATGATCAAAATCATAATTATAATAATAATAATAATTTCCTCAACATTGAAAACAATTTTGATAATTTGGTATGAAAGAAGTGCTTTGTTTTACTTCATTAAGCCTGCTTAAGATATTTTTATTAGCTTTTGAATTTGGTTCATTTGACATAACAAATTAAGAGTTTGGTCAACCATCTGAACAGAACCATTTTTTCCTCAGAGTGAGCTTTTTCATTGCTTTTTGGAAATTTTGCACTTCTCCCTCAAGCTTCTGGAAGTTCACAGAAAATTATTCCCAGTTTGCTCAGCTTCAGTCATATGGTGGGAGCTTCTGGTTAAATACATGTGCTGAACAACAGTAAATAAATTCTGAAAATTTATTTTTACTCCTGAGTAAAAATGTTCATTATATTGGTGAAAATAAGCAATCACATTCTATTTAACAGTGAAAAAGAATTGTACATATCCCTGCAGGAGCTGAGGAATCTATTTTCATTATAACAAACATTGATTTTGCATTAAAAAGTCTCATTATTTGAAATAATGACTGTTGAGTTTCTTAAGTTATTATTCTGTTTCCTAAATCATTAAAACCATAACAGTAAAAGAGCAAATAGCAATGAAAAAGACACCAAACTGTCTCAAAATCTGTCTTTAATAAAATTGCAATCATCCTTAAGGCAGATACAGACTATCAGAAAATTATCTTACTTATTTTGAGCTCGTTTGAATAACATCTGCATTTTTGCCTATAGAAACATCACTGAACCCAAATGTATTGATTTTTGAATTAACATTAGTAGAATTAATATGTGGACTTCTGGAGACCTCATTCATCCGTGTGCTGCTCCTGATTCTCAGCAGTGAATTCTGCCCACGCTGGATCACTGAAGCTCAGCCTGTGTCTTACAGCTGGAAGACGTGAGACAAATCCCTGTCTCACGTGCATGTGTAAAGATTCATATTTCACATGCTTTCACTCTCAAATAATTCTGATTATGGAATTGGTGAGGAGGGAGTCTTGTTTGGTTTGCTTTCTGTAGACAGAGTGCTACTTTGAATAATTCCGAGGTGTTTTTTTCTAATGGGCCTGAAGGGAAGTCGATCCCCTTGTGCTCTCTCCTTCCCCCCTCCCCGCTCCTCAAGCTGGGGCTGTGTGGGCATTAATGTATTCTGTGTAATGTCAGGGGCTCACTGAATGCACCTTCCCACCAAAAGCACGATGAATTATTGACGTGAGGGATATTCCCTGGTGTATACTTTTCCAAGGTTATACTCTCTGATATTAGATATTTATTCGGCATAAGGTAGGGATAAGAACCTCATTGCCACATTATGTCTGACACAATCAAGTTTTGGAGAATTTCCACAACAGTAGAAGATTTGTATAATATATTCTTTTAGAGACAGAGGCACAGCTTTAAACAAAGCGTAATCCCTGCTGCATATAATTTCCACCCTAATGCAAAAAGAGGAAGCGAGACCCTAATGCTGTCTGCATCATTTCCCCTTTGTGTTCAGTTGCAAGGACTATTCAGCTAATATTCAAAATCCGTGTATTTATTAAAAAGACAGAATGATGAAAAAGCTAAAAAAAAAAAAGTAAGAAAATAATGAAACAGGTTTCCATGAAAGTGGCATAAAATTGAGCCATTGTTTCTAGATATTTGAGAAAGTATTTGTAAATAATTAAATGGTTGATATCCACCACCTTTGCCAGCACTTGGACACTGCAGTTTCAGTGGTTTTGATGCTCACATAATTCCTAATTTCTTTTAAACAAATGTTGTTTATATTTCTGCTATCTGCAACAAAAGGATCTGGTGAACACTTCACTCACTGTCACCCAGGCTCTCCTTGTCAGCCCCTTTGTTAGCCAAAGCCTCCAGGGTTTGTGTCCTGGGCACTGGACCTTTTGTGCTCCTCACGCTGCAGTCTTAGACAATAGGGAGAAAAATAAATCTTCTGTGACAAGTTTACTTAAAGGGATACTATCACATTAAATAAGCATATAAATATACCCACAAGTAATGTTATTGCTTTGGAAATTTTGGAAAAAATATTTTTCCTTTGTACCAGTAGTTAACATCCTCATCTGTTTGCGATGAGGTAATTGTGAATGCCACATGATTTTTCACACTTCAGGCTGTTCTTTACACAACACTTTCCAAAAACTATGAAAAAAAGTCAGATCTTTTACCATTTTTTTAGTCAACATTCAGGATCTGAATATTGTGTCGTGCCCCAGTGGGAGACTGGGACGCAAATATTTCAAGGGAATGTTTGAGCTTAAAAAAAACTAGTTCTATTTCTAGTGAATTGTTTATGGAAATAGGGCCAAAAAAAGCATGTTTTCTAATGATGGGTGTCATTACAGAACATAAGCAAAACTAACCAATTTTAGGAAATTAACCTAGCCTTTTTCAGGAGAAATTATCTTCAAATATGAGGGCCTCAAACCTCTCTGTTTCTTCATCACCTTTTTATTTTATGCAACTTTATAAATTCATTTAATGTAATTATCTTTGGGGAATAATTTAGTCAATTTTAGCAGGATAATAGATCTAGAGTGGTTTTACAGTCATCCTTACATCTTTTTAAATCAGGCTGTTTATAAGTAACCCTTGTAATTTGTTTATGGAATTCTCTACTAAGGTAGAGACCAAGATTTCATAACAAAGAGTGAAGAAAACAACAAAGAATGTATTGAGAAAACATAATGACAGAGATAGAGAAAATACTGCTTAATTTGTTAAGTGACTATTTATACTCTATTAGTAAATGAGGATTTGGTAATATTTCATAGCTACACACAGATGCACAGTCCCCTGTTGGCACAAAGATGTGCTTTAATTTCATGGACACTTTTCAATCGGCGCAGGAATGCCAGGGAAGTCTTGTGGAGTAGAAAGAAGCTGTAACAGTGGATCTGCCAGATCTTGGACTGCCAAGTAAACCTGTGTGATGGTCACCATCACCGTCCCCATGTGCTGTAACATGTTCTGGGCAGGCAGCAGTTTTACTACGTCTCGGTAGCTTTTAGGGGGATTTCTCTGTTGCTGTGACTGTGCTTTCAGCTTTTCTGTGAATCTGTCTCTATATTAATTAATTACACCGAGGGTTTTGTTTGGGATTAGGGTTCTTTGTTGTTTTGTTTTGCAATACTGTTTTGTTTTGTTGTAAAGCAACCCTCAGCACTAGGGAAAGGGCTCTGGAGCTAATTGGATGTTAATGAATGGAAGAGAATAAATACCTTACTAGGGGAAAAAATGTTCTCTATTTGAAGACCACTTTCTCTAGTGATTCATGGGGTTTTTTCTATAGGCTTTTCCTGGGGTACATTCTAGGATATCATAGAGCTGTTAAATAATATTTAAATTAAAATATACATAGTCTGCTTGAAACTTGGGTTCCATTGTGCCGAACATTTTACCAAGATATATGTGTCTGACTCCCATCATCTGAGGAATGTACAGCTTAAAAGTACCTAAAAAACCAACTTGTAGCACCGACAAAATGGTAAGGTTGAGGCCTTTATGTAGTTCTGCAGTAGCTCTTTGGGAAGCTTCACTAGCTTTCTTACATTGTTATTTCTGTTGCTCTTTTGTACAGACGGGGTCAATGCTTTAAATTTTGTTGAGGATTTCTGGAGACATTTCTTAACTCTGAGGATTTTCTGTGACATATAAAGATTTTCGATATGACATCAAAGAGATTTTTTAGAAAGGTGTGGAGATGATGCATGTCTAAGCATTGGAAGCCCCCTCCCCCTTACCCCTACTGTCATACCTGAAAGACATTCATCATCTGCATTCTGTTTTCTGTCCTCAGAACTCGTGGTAGTAGACACTGAATAGAGTCAACAGGCAAGTAAGAGTTGCATTCAGACAAAATTTTTTTCCTAGTTTACTGAATTTTCTACTCTTGTGATCTCTGAGAAAATCCCTGTTTGTCAACTGTATATTAATCACGGTGCAGTTTTTCAGCACGAGACTTAATAATTGCTTACAATGTAACTTATAAATGCTAGTAAAAATTCTTTATTAAATATTTTTTCCCCAAATCATTCTTTAGGCAGTGCTCTTGTACTGGAAATGTTATCTGTTCAAGATATGCCACTAGCCAGACAACCATTTCACTGTTGTTCTCCTTGCATAATAATAAATCTTATGATTTTAGCAAATATCCTCAGAGCTCTTGTTGGGGTTTAGGATTTTTCCTTTTGTTTCTTTCTCTCCTGGAATTTTGTCCCATCTGTCACTAAGAAACCATAACGACGGATACTTCAGAGAGACAAAAGAAGTTGCCATGGGAAGGGTGCGGCTGGCTGCTCTCTTAGCTGAGGGGTTTCTCTTGGAGGGACAGAGATACCACCAGATTTGGGCTGGGGAAAAGGGGGCTGGGTGCAGCTCCTAGCTCTCTTACTCTCTCGGCATTTGGAGGTGAAGCAGGCTGTGGTCACTGTGGGGAGAGTTCATCAGAACTGTGAGGCTCCATCTCCTGCTGACTTCTGCTACCGTGAGTGAAGCTCTGCTTGTGGGAGCAGCCGTTGCACTGGAGCCTTATTAACACCCTACCTCACTGGGGAGGGAACCCTTTCACCATCTGCTCAGGTGCCTCAGGGGAAACCCTGGGACGCCAGGCCCTTTCCCCCTCTAGGGGAGCCTCTCCTGGCTGTGCTCAAGAGCTGGGCTGTTGCTATCGAGTTTCTGCTGCCTGTTGCTTGCTGCTGGGGTGAGCCCGCCCCGCCGTCCCACGGGCCGCCCCGCGGTTCCTGCTGCAGCCCGTTCGCCATCCAGCCCGCCCGCCATCGCCGCGTGAGGGAGACGCGGCCGAGCTCGCGCCACAGCGCCCCCTGCAGGCGCGGGGGAATCATCGCACCCGCCCTGCCCGGCCGGGAGCCAGCAGCGCCCCTGCCGGCCGTGAGCGGAACTGCACCGCAGGGGAAGGTGCCTGCAGCCCGGAGAAGGCTCTCACTGGGTTCTGCTTCTGCTTGGTGCTGCTGCCCTTGGTGTTTGCTTGCCTTGTTATACATACACGTACTAGGAAAGAACTGCTATTCCTTTTCCTATATCTTTGCCTGAAAGCCCCTTCATTTCAAAGTTATAATAATTCAAAAGGAAGGGGGTCATATTTTCCATTCCAAGGGAGGTTCCCACCTTCCTTGGCAGACACCTGTCATTCAAACCCAGACAGTTCTGAAGAAAGGAAGCAAAAGCACTATGCCACCACTTTAAGTCTCATCTTCACAGTAAAATTCCTTGCCAAACAAAAGTCATTCAGACTTTGCATTTGGGAGAAGTGCTTACTTCTTAAACTTGAACATCTATGGTTAGCAGGAATAAGTAATTTTAAAAGCCTTACAGAACAGCAGTAATACCATTCACATAGTGCTTGGCTTTCTCATTTCAACAAGCAATGTTTATGAAGCCTTTCTGAGAGGAACCTGAGCTCTGCACCTTGGTGCAGTCTTCTAGGCCCTGTTGGACTGAATGCACTGCACTGATAATTGTAGTAATAGTAATAATACTGAGGATATTCTGTGTTCTTGCTATGACATTTTCACCTGGAGATCTCGAAACACTTTCCAGGCCCAGGAAACTCTTCACTTCCAAGAAAACTTAAAAAAAAAAAAAAAAAGAAGGGGGTAAAAAACTGCCCCAAGAATTAGTGGAACAATTCTATACATAAATTGCTCCAAGAATTACCAGAACAATTCTGTACACTGCAGTTATACAAACCCTTGTGAAAAAGAAACAGAAGCTTGAGGCTCCATGAAACACCTGGCACAACCTGTTCAAGAAGTCAGTGACTGCTGCTGAGTGCAGTCCTGTGCCACAGCTGAGAGTACGTCGGAAATTAATAATCGCTTTTCAAGCTCTCAGTATTCAGCAGCTGATGATATTTTTCGGGATCTAGGGAGAAGGTGCTCTTTTATTGAAGAGAAAACAAGGGGCACAAAAAGGGGTGGCTTTCCTGAGTTTGCAGGAGTCCAGACCCTCGTCTGTGGAGCGCCTGTTGCGGGATGTGTCCTGTCAGCAAGTATCTGCCAAATCTGCTTTCCCTCCACACACTCGGCTGGTGTGACCAGGTTCTCTTCCTTCTTGCCTTTCCTTTATGT